>JANZXP010095528.1:0-21530 GCA_027576715.1 Erythroxylum flavicans
CTATGAGTTAACCTAGATGTTTCTCACTATGACTAAAGTATTTTTGATTAATTTTTAGATATAGAACTGTTATTGAAATGATTGTGATAATTCTAGACATTGATGGTCCGAGGAGTTCAATATTTGGGATTGTATTGGAAGTGCTTTTTAAATTATATATGAATATGGAAAATGTGTACTTAACTGAATGTTGAATGCCAGACGCAGATCCGATGAAAGTGATAAATGACTATGCACATTGAATGAAATTATTGATAGCATACTATGTGAATTGATGCATTCCACCACATTGTTATACATGATCAGATAAAGGAGTTGTAACTGAAGTGACCAGTGTGAAAAGGAGCTTAAAGCTAAAAAATGTGCACAAAGAGCCACAGGCTCAGTTATTAATGAGTCCGGTATCCACAATAGGTACAGGACAGAATATGAAATGAGCCCGGTATCTACAACTGATAAAGAATAGTAAAAATGCGCTCGGTCACAACATAATAAAAATGAAAGTAAAGTCACATGTGCATTTCATTTATATATATATAACTTTACATGTATTGTGTGAATGATTGCGAAGAATTACTGAATTATGTTGATATAATGATATGCAATGTTTTTATAAATGTTGATGAAATGAATGATTAGATTGTTCTAAAATGACTATATGAAATGTTTGTGCTTATGATGTATTGTTGAGATACGATGTATATTGTGATTTAGTATTCAATATTGAATCAAGTGATAAATATGCTGAATTGGGAAATATACTTGTTAATTTAGTTTATACTTGTGATAATTGTGTTCTGACTTGAGTGAGCACATCGATGATGGTTCACTCACTGAGTTTGCAAACTCATCAAAATTGCAATGTTGATTTTTAGGTACAAGGGAGACCTAGCTACTAAGGCATTCTAGTAGAAGTCTAGCACTATCAATTTTGGAAACAAGAATGGCTCAAAGGTCTGGTCAGCTGATATCTGAGGAGTCTAGTAGATTATGTTTAATTACTTTTCGCATTTCATGTAGAATATTTTGTAAAAGAGTAGTAAATTCTTAGATGTTTTTGGTAATGTAAATATATAAATTATGAAGTGTAACGCTACAATGTAAGTTATGTTTGTGAATGAAATGGGAAAAGTTGATATTTGGAATACTTGTGTTATGTGTGATGCCATCATAAGTTATATGTTATGCGGAGTTTGATTATATGTTAGCCATTAACAAGGTTAATGCGAGGAGGCACCTTAAACGCATCCTTTCTTTTGTTCAATAGGACGTATCTTTCATATACAAAGGAAGTAGGTGGAAGGTGTTTGTATTCTCTGACTTCATTGTATTGAGAGAAGGATGCCCCCCAAGCCTTTCAGAGATTTGCTTTGCTAAAACAGGCGAATTCAACTTAATAAATTGTATCAGAGCAGCAGATAATTCATCAACCTTCACTGTCAATATTTTAATTGAATCGGCCATGTTAGAATTGAACAATGGAAGTTCATTTGTGCAAACAATATGATTTTGTTATGGTGATTTTGGATTCTTAACTGTAAGAAAGTTCGATGAAAGTGAGGCTATCTTCTCAAGATTTTCTACCATCTAGGATACAAATCCTTCATTCTCTATAGTTTTAAGGATTTCTTCCTCCAGGGTTGGAGGCAAGGCAATTTATTTTTCATTTCGTGTTCTTGGCATGATTGTCTCATTAAGCACACCAAATTATTTGGTTTTAATTTAGAATTCAAGTGTGCCAAGGAGGAATTCTCCCAAAATTTTAACTTGACTTCTATCAACAGTATAAATGGGCTTTGAAAAACCTAGAAAATAAAATTCTAAGCTATAAAAATGCTTAAATGTAACGAAATGAAATCTAAATTGAATATAGTAATTGATTATTACAAAAGGGAATCATAAACTATACAAGATAAGTCAAAGTAACAAAGGTGAATTTGCAAAGTAACGAAAGCTAAAAATTAACAAAAATATGTTTGAAACAGGTTTATTAATTTTTCTAGAGAGTGATCTTTGATATATTGTTCTTGTGTCAGTCTAGGAATTTGTGTCTTTTGTTGTTCAAGTGCTATTAAATTTATAGTCCACTTATTCTTAAGTGATTTTTGTCATAACTTCCTACTTCCTTATATTTTAGCTAACTACTTGCCACTTTCTTCTTAACTTTCATGTCCTAAATTTTAGTCTCAAGTAACTTCTTAACTTCCATCCCACTTAGCCATATTTTTGCTGATTACCTCCTACTGTTTTTTAAACTTCCATATCCTAGACTTTCACAAATTTAGCACATTTCTTTCCACATCCTTTATTTTCTTTGTTCATGAATTCTCTACCTACACATTTATTAGGCTTCCATTTTTAGTCTAACTTTATAACCTTTTAGGCCATATAGAGTAATTTATGTTAAGTTATCAACATAGTACTGATAGATTTTAAATTTCTAAAGAGGAGATATATCTATGATCATTATTTTAGAAGCATCTTTGTTAAGTGTGAATAAGGCTATAAAAGGTTTATTAAGCAGTATGAGTTTCTTTTTAAGGATGGTCAGTTGTGCAATCCAACTTGCTAAGTTTGAGATTTATCGGTATGCAAGATACATTGAAGTGAGTTAGCTAAAGACTCCACTGAGAAAAAGATGTTAAACGCACTTAACTAGCACTTGTATTGCCACGTATGGCTACATAAGTACATCATATAGTTGAGCGAAGTTCAACGTGTAAAAAGGGAAAGAATCGTAAGGATCTTTATAGGTTATACAAACTGTTAACCTAGTTATAGAACAACCTAGAGTGTATGTTAGTATAGCCTTTCTGTTTTGCCTCTCGAGGGCATTAAGGGTACATGACTTAGTTATAATAGTTGTGGATTGATTTTCTAATATGGGTCACTTTATTCCACATAAAAACACAAAAAATGCCTTACACATAAGGATGAAAATTGGGCTCGGGCTTAGTCCAAAGGCAATGAACCTAGTTATAGTTTACTGGGCCTCCGATTGAGAATTTATAAAAAATTGGGTCTCTAGCCAGGCTCAAGCTCAGGCTCAAGCTCAGGCTCAGGCTACCCTAACCCTTATAAGCAAAACGATGTCGTTTACTAAAAATGATGTCATTTTTATTTTTAATTTAAAAAAATTTCAAACGGGTCAAGTTCAGGCTCAAGTCACCCTAGGCTCTATCGGGCTTAGGCTCGGGGTTGCTATCTCCATGCTATGGTGGATGTTATTACCTAACTTGGCCTACCTCAGGTTCTATCGAGCTTAAGCTTGGGGCCGTTGTCTCTGACCTATGGTAGATGCTATTACCTCTTATGTTCTAGGATATAAGGCTCCTTCAATTAATGACTATAGAGGTAAACTTCTGAGTAGCTCTGTTTATGAAATAAAGAGTTATTTAGATGAAAGAAGAATGATATGGGCAACTTATAGATGTTCAATCATATATGACGGTTGGACAAATAAAAGACATTTATCAATTTTTTAGTTTATTTTGCTAAAGAGATGATGTTTTTAAAGTCTATTGATGCATTTGGTTTTATCAGAAATTTTGATGTTTAATTTTAGATATTTGACGAAGTTGTAAATGAAGTTGGGCTAGAAAACATTTTTCAGTTCATTACTGACAATGATTCTTCTTACAAAGCAATTAGGAAAAGATTTCAAAATAGGTATAATTCTTTTTATTAAACTCCTAGTACTGCACATTGCATTAACTTAATGTTAAAAAATGTAGGAGATGTTAGATTTTTCCTATCATTGATGAGACTATGTAAAAAGTCAAGAAAGTGACCAAGTTTATTTATAATCATGCATGAATCTTAAATTCGATTAGGAAGGATTTCATTAATGGTAGGAATTTTGGTCATCCTACTATAACAAGGTTTGCGACTAGTCTTTTATCATTTTGTTATTTTATTTTGATGAAGAAGAAGTTGAGGCAAATGTTTACAAGTGATAAGTAGGTCGTATCATAGTATGCTAGGTATAATGTTAGAGTTGAGGTTTCTAGAAGCATAGTTAATGATCATGAATTTTGGTCCCAGTGTTAATTTATAATCTAAGTTATGAAGTCTTTGGTAAGAGTACTTCATCTAGCTAATAGTAATGGTGAAGGAAACAATCAAGGCCAATATAAAACATAAGCCTTCTTTGTATACACCTTATCTTACAGTCATCAATGAAAGGTAGGAAAGATAACTTTACTCTCCATTGTTTGCATTTGGTGCATTTTTTAATCCTATTGTCTATTTTAGGCCAAATTTTACAAAGAAAGCTAATGTTAATAGGGGAATACTATTAACTATTACAGTAATTGTTGCCTATGAGATAATGTAAGATCTTTTAAGCTCACAAATTGAGGTTTATAAGGATGTTTCTAGTGATTTTTTAATGCCTATTGTTATTCATCAAAGAGAGAAGCTTAATCTAGGTATATATATTTTTTCACCTTAATTACTTGTTGGAAATTAACAGTATTTTATTTTGTGTATAAGATTACATTTTATCTTACAGTTCTTTGGTGGGAACAATTCAAAACTGGTGTTTCAAAATTGCAAAGATTTGCAATTTAAATTCTGAGTCAATATATAAGTGCAACTGGGTGTGAAAGTAATTGAAGCACATTTGAATTCATCCATTTCGAGAACATAATAGATTGGAACACAAATGATTGAATGACTTGGTTTTTGTTCGATATAACTTAAAGCTTTGGGAAACTCATTTTATTATCATTGTTAAGTTGAATATAATTTCTAGTAGTTTCTTAATATTTTTATTTTATTTTATTTACTAAGACTCTTAATAAAACAAGTAGTTTTGTAGATCCAATTTACCTTGACCATATCGATCTTTTGATAAATTGAGTTTTTGAGGAGCTGAGTTTGATAGATAAGAGTGACTTGGAAGATAATCTTGAATGAGAAAGTATTGACATGTCATTTAATGTAATGAATTTGAATGATGGTGATGATAAGACTCATATCAATGATGAGTATTTTGTAATAAATGAAAATTGAGGTCAATACGATATTCGATTGAATGAAGTTTCAGGTTTTGATTTCTCCTCTTCTTTAAATTTCATTTATACTTGATTAATATGTTAAATTTTATATAAGCAATATAAATATAACTGTAAATGTTTTTATTTTAGGTTTTATTTCTTGTTGGTTGTTTTATTGGCACAAACTCTTATTATAAATTATAATACTTAGAAAGTTATGGATATTTATTATTCTTTTTATTTGATGATTTGACGTAGTATTATTTATTATATAATGAAATTGTAACATTTTAAGTATTTTGTATTGTACTTAATTTTATATTTGTAAGACCTTTTTTCATATTAATTATGTTATTATTTATATGTCAAATATATGAAAAGTAATATTAATAAACATTAATAGATTTTTGTTACTTCAAATTTTTATTATATGATTTTTTGAAGACGTGGTTGATGTAAAATTATAAATTATACAGTACAATACATTGATGGACTATTTGATAATTTTAATAAAATTCAAAGACTATTTATATATTTAAAAATTAACCAAAATAGTATTCGATATTGACCGATACTAGTATAAGACTGTATCATAATCAAATTCAATATCGATACTAGTACGATATTAATAACATTTCCCAATATCGTGGTTACCTCTGCTTCATACACTTTACCATCTTTACCCCTCTGCCATGGTTACACCTCTTTACTCTGTCATGGTTACCTGACCTTGCTCCATCGTAAATTTTTAGTAATGTAAGTTTTGATGTCTTGGATTTCTCCATTTTTTTATTTCAACTTGATTTCTCTGTAGATTTCTCCGTTTGTGAGGGAAACTTCAAATAAATTGAAATTTTCAACTTCTTCCTTCGTAGTGATGTGTAATGTCATTGTTTTGGTCAGTCAAATTCATTGTCATGTTATTTAGACCCTATATCTGAATTGTACAATCATCAATAGCCGAAGCCCATGTAACACCATGACTAGTTCTCTAGAGCCTTGGTAGGTGAAGCAATAGGTTAAACAATTTACCACATTCCAACAAGTAAATCACTCTCGATTTGCACATTCCTATATCTAGATAGACACAACAAGATTATCATTGTTTTAATAGATGAAAGTCATGAAATGCATGACTCACTAATCTTCTCCTTAAAAAGGTTCAAACAGCCAATATATCAGTCACTTATGCATAGTTTTGGTATGCTCTGCACTGAGTTATTGCTAACCTTACGAATAGATATAGGCCAAGCCAAGTAAGGCAAGAAATGTTTTACCATATTTGGTGGAACAAAAAAGCTGTATACAGCATTGGTTCCTGAGTATCATATTTATTTAGTTTCCTTGATAATTATTTTTAAATATGTGAATCATATTTTTATGAATATTTGAACATAAAGCATATTAATAACAAACCCATGTTTTGTTTATTGCTACATAGTCAAACAATATTCATTTGGGCAATTGAACTACTTTTAGGTTTAACCATCTTGTATATTATAGAAATATATGACTGGAAATAAAATATACAGAGCTTTTATTGCTGAAAAGATATATTCTCAATTTTACTAAGAGAATGCATTATGTTCAAAGATAAAATGATATTAGTATTTTCTTATTGTTATATAAAGTATATAATATGGTATAATGATCCTTAGTAATTTTTCAAATTTCCTGTGTTAAATTGCCGCCACTGTAATAATAACATGAAGCTATAAATGTAACCTCAACAGAGCAAGGGGTACAATCCCAAATAGAGTAGGGAGGCGTAACCATGACAGAGGTAACCACGGCAAAATGTATGAAGCAGCGGCAACCACGATGTAGAAAGTCTGAAACATTTTAAGGTTAGATTTTTTTAGGAATTTTTTAAAATTTTAATTATCAATTTATTCAATTATTAGTTTCGTACTTGGAAAAATCAGAATATGTGTCACACATATAAAAAAAACTAATTTGATATGGCTTGTCATATCATCAAAATTAACGGAAATTTTAATATTAGAGTTTTTTGCAAAAAAATTGAAAGTTGAAATATTTTAGTGTTGTTTTAACTGTTATAAAATTTAGTAAAGTTTAGGATTTTTTTTTACAATTAACCCTTATTTTTATTAATCTAATATTTTTTCTCTTTTTTATTTTATTTACTTATTTTAAACTTTTTCTTGATCTTGTGATTGCTTATTGAATTTCAGAATTTATGTATTTTTATTTATGACCAAATGTAGCCACAAACTACTGCTTAAGCCATATCCAAACATTGAAATGACCTTACTTTAAACTTAAAAGAGAGAAACCTAGAAGTTCTGAAGTTATAGCACCGTATACAATCACAAGATAAGGAGGATAATGTGCCATCGGGGATCACATTAGATCATCACTTACAGGGACAAAATCTAGCATAACTAAGGCAAATGGAGGGCAAAAATTTTGATATCATGCCTAACATGATTCAAATAGTTCAACAACGATGGCTTGTTAGATGAGGATCTAAAAGAACATATTGCCAACTTTTTGGAGATCTATAATACTTTCATGATTAACGGAACTATGTAAGATGTTATTTAGTTGAGTTTGTTCCCTTTTACCTTAAAGGACATGGTTAGATCGTTATTGAAATCTTTACCTCTTAGATCAATTACCACCTAAAATGGTCTTATTGAACAAAATTTAGCCAGGTACTTTTCTCTAGCTTGAACGAAAAAACTCAAGAATGACAATGATAATTACTAATTAGATTATGTTTTTTTAACATAATTTTGAGAGCATTTAGCTTTTATTTTAATTATTCGTCTAGGATTTAGAACTTAATGTACCATATATTTTGTTTACAGATATTGTTTTTGCCCTTTAATAAAGAAAGAATGAATTCAAGTAAATTAGAGCCAAATTAGAAAAGTTTCATAGTGAATTTAGATGAATATTGGTTGAATATAATCCCATGTTCAAAACAAAGGTCAAACACGAACCCCATGTCCAGGCCTGTATAAGTTATTAGGGAATTCAAATCCTTCAATAACTTGCCACATGAAGCAACACATACCTGTTTTAATGGCTTTCAGACCCATGTTCACTAAGTAAGCCCTCAAATGCATAGTAGAGAAGCGACTAAACAAACACAAGTGTAACATGAAACGATATTGGTGACTTATATTATTGGTAATTTTATAGAAATTAGGGTTTTGCTCAGTTAACCCATGTTGGTTAAATTTTAGGAATTTCTTAAGATAAAAAAAGAAGGAGAAATGGAGGAAAGAGGAGAGGCTTTTGGGAGGACCAAAGAGCAATCACAGAAAGCCATCTAAGAGGACTAAAGAGTAGTTATAGATGTTCATACTAGAGTATCTTGACACAAGAATGAAGCAATAATAGAGCAAAGAAAGAAGTTCCTTTAAGATTTAATCAAAAACATTAATATTCATGATCTATGAGAGTGAGCATTTTTTTTATGTTCTTATAGTTTATTATTGGTTTTCTTTGTTTGACTATGAACTAAATTGGGATATATATATATATATATATATATATATATATAAGAATGATTTCTTGATTTAATGAAAGACCCAAGTTTTATTATGAATTATTCATGATTACTTATTGTGATTTGATTGAAATATGCTAGCTTTTTTATTCAATTTTGAATTTCATATATGAGGATTGAGAAATTATATGTATGAACAAATTGAGAGTGCAATGGAATTTTAGAGATAGAACCATATAAATTTTCTAGTTTAGAGACAATTCTAATAAAGAAATTCATATAATAAATTGATGTGTTCTTAAAGGTTTTGATTAGAAAGAGATTCCAATCAATCAACTCAAGAATAGAGGTTGTACATCTTAAGAAAAAAGATAGTTTTAACTTTAGAATTTCAATCTATCCAAGGAATTAAATGTTAATTATTAAATCAAGATAAATCTAAGTATAGAAAGGTTCTAAGGGGATTTATCTAGATCTTGTTTATCTATTGATTGCTTCAATCTTATTCATTGCTTTAGTTGGTAATTTAAATTAGTATAGTTAATCCTTTTTTTCTTTAATTTAATCATTTATTTTGTTATATTAGATAATTGAAGTATGGTTAGTACTAATAATTGTAGTACTCGTGGGATCGAAACTCCTATTCACCTAAACTATACTATAAAAATGATAGTTGCACTAGCCTAATGATCTTTATTATAGTTTTGATATGATTCACATTATCACAATCAAACATATTTTCTTTTCAACTATTAAACAGTGAGAGATTGTATGATACTTAAGAGAGATAAAAGGATTTATTAAGAAAGTACCCACACTGTGGGCTTGATTTGGGGTTATAAATGCAAAGATTTCATAATAGATTGCGTTATCCATCCTAACAGCTTACTGATGCATCTTCAGGTAAGGCTACTAACTTAAAACACTTGATAAATTATAAGAGCTTTTTAAAAACATAGCTAAGAATTATTACCAGTGAAGAAACTTGAGTCTAAAGAAAAATTCAGGTGGCATGTAAATTAATGATATGATGATAAAATTATAGGAGAGGCTAAAAGTTTACAACAAGTAGATTGATAGTATAAGTTTGGCAACTCAACCAGGTGATATGTTGTGACATTTACAATGATGAAAACCCTAATCATAAATGTAAAGCGTCTAACAATATGGGATAAATAACTAAGCATGTTAATTTTATGGGGAATTAACCTCAAATAATCCATAAAGTAATATTTATAATCTAGGGCAAAGAACCATCTTAACTTTCCATGAAATAATCAAGGATAGCAAAGGCAAGGGCCCTCATCCAGATTTTAGCAATAATAGTAATAAGAAAGGAAGCCAAGTATTAAGGAAATCATGAAAAATTTTATCACTACATTCAAGGCTCGCTTCCATAATACTGAAGCTTCTCTTGAAATAAAAAATATTGCGTTTATAACTTGGAAAAGCATATTAAACAAGTTGTTAAGTTTGTCATAGAAAGGAAGTAAGATACTTTGCCTAACAACACCAATAGCAGGAACACTGAGCCAAACCTAAGGGAGAAAGTAAAAATGGTAACTTTTAGGAGTGGAAAAGAGCTTAAAGTTGAAAAAAAAGAGAAAAAAAAAGGAAATGGTTATCGTATAAGAAAAGAAGGATAAGGAGGAGTTGAAGAAGAAAGCTGTCAAAGCGTATAAAACAAAATTTTCATATCTGAGTAGACTTGTGAAAGATAAAAAGGAATATCAATTTGGTAAGTTGTTAAAGCTTTTTAAACAATTACATATTAACATTCCTTCTATTGAAGCTCTTTTGAAGATTCCAAAATATGCCAATATCCTTAAAGATCTCCTTTTTAACAAGAATAGACTCGAGGAGTTATCAACAATTACTTTTAATGAGGAGTGGTCCATTATCTTGAAAATAAGTTACCCTAGAAAATCAAATATCCAAAGAGTTTTACCATTGCTTATAATATTATTAGTTTTTTAATTGGAAGAATATTAATGAACTTAGAGCTAGTATTAACTTCATGTCAAATGACATGTTTAAGAAATTAAGATTGGTTAAACCTAAGTTAACTAAAATGAGCATTCAATTATTATATATGAAAATTAAGTACCTTAGGGGCATTATAGAGGATGTTTCGGTTAAGGTTGGTAAACTTATCTTTCCTATTGATTTTATGATTGTAGATATGGAGGATGCTGGATATATTCCCTTAATATTAAAACAACCTTTCCTAGCTACTGCTAAAGTTATTATAGATATGTATAATTAATCTTAAGGATAGATGATGCGGAAGTAGCTTCTAAGATATTGAAAGTCATAAGACGTCCTTTTGATAAAGATGACACTTCATTCTATATAGATGTGATTAATACTGAAATTTCTCATGCTATGGAAAAAATAGTCACGTATGATTTATTGGAGACTTGTAAGGAGAAGAAAAGAGATAGATAACCCTCTTTTAATGGATCAAGTGGCATATTTGGAAGCTAATGGGCCTATGATTAGGAATTGAGTAAGAAGTTCAATTAAAAGATTTATAAATAAGTACTTGTTGGGAGGCAATGTAATGATTTAAGTGTTCTTTCTTCAGTTTAATAGCTTTAAAGATCTTTAGGAACAATTTTTAGCATATTTTGGCATAATTTTCATGCTTGTTTTATTTGTTTTAAGTTAATAGGAGTTTTAAAGTAATAGATTTTAATTAGTTTTGATGGTCATTCACTTTTGATTTTGATTATTTTAATTAGATGAATTTGATTGAGCTTTATAGTCTATATGGGTAATATGGTATCCAACATGGATTTGTGTTTACCTTATGTTATAAAACGCCCTTACATGTCTCCAAAGTATGAGCTGGTAGCTAAGGAGCCACTAGTGATTGATTAAAGAATAATGATTCTTATTGGAATTTGACAAGCCTTATGACCTTCTATTATTAGAGGAGCATCAATTATCCTAATTCCTTCTTTTCCTTTATTTGCTTAATTTTCATTGTTCTTGTATATTGTGTATATTGAGGATAATGTATAACTCAAATGTGGGGGAGGGAATTAAATATTATAGGACATATTTTTTATGCTTATCAATTTTATTATAATTAGCTTAATAAGGAACACTTCTAGGAAGATTTTTAAGTTCAAAAGAACATTGATTGAGATAATTTATTTTAACTTTTCTTGTTATTGTGATTTGATTTGTTTAAACAAACAATCATGAGCATTGATGATTAAGTTAATTTTAATTTATTTTTATTAATTAAAAATGGATACTTGATTTGCACTATGATACTTTTGTATAATTTAGGCATAAAATTTAGCTAAAAGTGAATTTCTTTTAAGCATTTTTGGTAACCAACAAAAAAATGTGTGTGAGTAAGTGAACATAAATTGAATTCACATTTTTGGTTTTTAAACCAAGTGTAAAGATTTAAGTTAAAGAATAATTCTAGTGGCCATTTGAAATGGTGACCTAATGAAATGGTGACCTAATTGATTACCTACAAGTATTTATAGCAAGATTTTTACTTTCCCATTAAAAAATTAGGTTACCTTTCAAACAAGCCTCTAAATACTCCTATGTTAATTTAAAGTCAGTTTTTGTCTTTTTTATTAATAAGGGGTATGAAAGTATTTGAAAATTGAAGCATCTTTCCTATGTATGTTCATACTATGTATTAGGTTGAATCATGCATTACGTTAAATTAGGTTGATATATGACTTGATGTAAGTAGCAAAATGCCTAAAAAATTGATAAACTTTGCAATTAAATGAATAATGGAGAGTCAATTCATCCGACTGAGTGCATTTTTTTTATGTCTTGATGGTTTTTATAGGATTTGACACTTAATTTCACCTATATTTTATTTCCAGTCCTTAGTTTATCTCCCCAGTGAGGAAAAGTGGATTATGATAAATTAGAGACAAACTAGAGCAAGTTTTAGCATGAGTTTAGAGGACGAATTCAGAATATGGTATAGAGCACAAAACTATGTCCAATCTGTGTTAGATGTCAAGTAACACAGGTCCTATATAGAGTCATGTTAAGGGTTTGTGTTAGCAATGATTTTTTTATAGTCTGAGATTTTACTACAAAGAGAGCAATATAAGTCTAATATAGATTTGTGTAGGACACGTGTTAGCTTTATTTTTTTACTTAAATTTTAGGTCTTTGATATGAAAACATTAAAGAGACCATTATCAAAGGAAGATTCATTAAAGGGCCAAAAAAGTGTCATATGACCAAAAGGATCAAATTTGAAGTAAAAGAAAAGGATTTCTATTAGGATTGAAGAGAGGAACTTCAAGATTTCAAGATTCATAAGAATGAGTTATTTTATTTTAGATTTTTGCTTGTTTTTTAATAGTTTTCTTTATTTTAGTATGAACTAAATTATGATACTTTTAAATGGGATGAATCCTAAAACTAATTGTTTGGATTAATTCTTGGATTTAATGAAAGACTCAAGTTATCTTGTGAAATATTTATAATTACTTCTTTTATTTTAAATTTTAATTTGATAGCATTTTGGTTCAATTTTGGATTTTAAATATAAGAATTAAGAAATCGTATATATGAATAAATCTTATCATGAATGATAAGACTTACATGGAATCCTAGAGATAGAACCATATAAATCTTATAGCTTATAGTTAAATCAAATAAAGAAATTCCTAAAATAATTTAACGTGTTCTTAACAGTTTTGATTAGAAATAGATTTTAATTAATCAACTTAAGGATATGATTTGTATTTCTTGTGAAATGATATGGTTATAACTTTGAAATTTCTACCAGTATAAGAAATTAAGGTTAATAATTGAATAAAGATAAACTTAAGCATAAAAAGGTTCTAAAGAGATTTTACATCTAAATCTTGTTTATCAATTGATTGCTTCATTTTTATTTATTGCTTTGGTTTATTAATTCATATTAGTAATTTTATTTTAGTTAATCATTGTGTTAAATCAATCATTCATTTTGTTAGATTAGATAATAAAAAGATAGTTATTACTAATTCTTGTAGTCCTTGTAGGTTCGACACTTATATGTACTAAACCGCACTATAACAATGATAGGTACATTTGCCTTGTTAATCATTAGTATGATTTGGAAAAAATACTTCATAATATAATATGACTTTTTTTCATAAAAAAGTTAACATATTTATGGTCTTAAAAGTTGGCCATTTCATGTCCTGGAGCCTTTAGAACCATCTAAACATTTAATTCTGAATGTCCCAGTATTGACAACATTTCTCACTTTGTATGGGCTTATCTAGTTCATAACCATTTTTTCTTTTTCCTTGAGTCTATTTATGATCTCAGACCTCCTAAGGACAAGATCACTTTGCCTTATCAACTTTATTTAGGTATCATATTTTATATTAACTTATGAGTGATTAATTCCATTATAATTATACCTTTTTTGTATATGTTGATGATAACTCGTATTTATTCTTAAGTTTTTTATACATGTTGATGATAACTCGTATTCATTCTTACTCATCGTACTTTGTTGTATTTTGCATCTCCATCTTGAATTTGTTGAATCTCAACTCCAGCTCTAGCTATACTTTCTAGAAACCTTCGGTTCAATTTTCCAATATTCAATTATTAAGTAATTTGATTTTGGTTTTCTATAGCATAATATGTTAACTTTAGGAAAGTGAACCTATTATTTTATAATACTGTAGTGATATATAGATCGTAGATACCATGAGGATAAAATATTAAATGTAACCATCATATTATCATATAGTCATTAACAAAGAGTGTGATTTGATTTAACCTAAACCCAAGTTAAACTAAGTAGATCAAGATATCAATAGAAATAATAATTAATAAGATAATTATAAGAGATCACATATAATATAACATCTAGAATAAACTTCTCCCTGGCATCATTTAGCACTCATGATTCAGTTATTTAGAGATTTTATGATTTAGATCAATAAAATCTCATAATTTAATGAATTCTCATCTTTCAATGTACCATCACATATCCCTTAATTAATTAATTGATATTCTTATCTAATTAACTCATCTAAGAAAATACTAAGTTTTGTGAAATTTAATAGAAGTTTACCTTAATACTAGAACTATTGTGTAGGTCTATTTCTAATACCCCATTCAATCCTTATTATCAATGCCTAGGTAAATCTACAAACATGTTATTTTGAACATCTGTATGTAAATTAAGATTTAATTTAAGCTTTTACTTATATCTAATTAGCATTAAGATTAGCACAAATATTTTATAATTATCAAACTCTTATAAAAATAATGAAATCAATTTATATAAGATAAAAAGTAGGGCTCCATTTAATCTACATGTCAATAAAACTAGTCATA
The DNA here is from genome assembly GCA_027576715.1 of Erythroxylum flavicans. NCBI lineage: Eukaryota > Viridiplantae > Streptophyta > Magnoliopsida > Malpighiales > Erythroxylaceae > Erythroxylum > Erythroxylum flavicans. The sequence continues at coordinate 14,827 of JANZXP010095528.1, forward strand.
AATCATCATTGAAATAATAAAAGCAAACCAAAGATTTGAAGAATTCAAAGAAAATGTTTTCCCGATTAAGATCTCAACCTCAAGATTTGATTTGCTTTCTTAGAGTGAATCTCAATCTCTCTCTTTATCGAAGAAATTTGCAAGATGTGTTCTAGGGTTTCTCTCTCCTACAACTAATAACCCTATTTAAAACTTGAAAAGAAACTAAAATAAAGTAAATCTCATGATGTCATCCATGTGTTAGGTAGTGTTTAATCTTTCACCATCAACTATTTAGAAGTTATATGAAGTAGTTTCTCAATTTATAAATGCCAAGCTACTTGAAATTGTGTAGGCAAAACATAGTGTGGGCACCTCCTTATTAGGTCCTTGTATCTCTCCCATGATTCATTTAATTTCTTATTGTCAAAGTTTATATAGGTAGAGATGTCGTTTTTTTTAGTTTTGTAGTCTTCACTGATGAGGAGTACTTCATCAAGAACTTATTCACTAAATTATCCCATATAATGATTAAAGTCTTCGGTAAAACTTCAGCCACTACTTTGCTTAATCTTTTAATGAGAATAAAAACAACCTTAATTGTATAAGGTCAGAAGTTGCTTCATTAACCTTAAAAATATCACATATTTGCAAAATTGGCTATATGCACATTGGGATCTCCACTAAGTAAATCATCAATTTGTACGAATTATTGAAGTATCTTTATAATATTTGACTTTATCTCAAAATTATTTGCTGCAATTACTGCTTCTCATAGTCCAACATGTTTCTGTGCTCTACCTATATATTAATAAGATATATATAAACTTGAGAATAAAATAATATCAAGCACATAAACAAAGAATTAAAATTAAATAAAAGAATACAAAAAAAGAAACAAAAGAATATACAAAAAGAAATAAAAGAAAAAGATTAGATTAATAATGAATAAGTCTCTTTAATATTACAAATATCCTTAAAAACTAAACCAAAAACTTGATTACAATTTTCTCTACCATAATATTTCTTAACTATAGAAAAATGAACCTAAAAAATATATAATGATAAATAGAGTGTCAATCCTACGAGGATAAAATAATTACTAAGTCTAACTCTTCTAATATTATCTAGTCACTAATAAAGAGTGTGATTTCATATAATCTTAACCTAAATTGAAATTAGATCAATACAACACTACAAACAACAAGAAGACAATGATAACAGATCAAACTTGATATAACATCTAGAATATAATTCTTCCTAGCATCATCTAGCACTTATGATTAATTTATTTAGAGATTTTATTATTTATATCCACAAAATCTCGTAATGTAATGAATTTTCACCTTTTAATTTGCTATCTCTTAATTGATTACCAATATTTCTATTTGGTTAACACGTCTAAGAATTCCATAAGTTATATGAAGTTTCATAAAAGATCAAAATACCATAAACATTATCTAGGTCTATTTCTAATTACCCTATTCAATCCATAATATTAATGTATAGGTCAATCTACTATTAGGATTTTTCAAATATCTATATGTAAATTAAGATATGATTATTCTTTTTATTGTATTTAACTGCCATTAATATCAAACACAAATATTTCACAAATATAGAACTCTTTTATAAAAATATTGAAATCAATCCATATAAGATAAAAGCTAAGGTTCCATCTAATCTAGATGTCAAATAAAACTATCCATAAATCGTCCTTCAAATAATAACAAAAAATAAACAATTAAAAAATTCATAGAAAAGGTTTGCTTAATGAAGATTGTAAACTCATTATGTGATCCACTTCTTTGGAATGATTCTCGATCTCTCTCTAACATTAGAGACAACTATTAGATATGTTTTGGGGCTTCTCTTTTTCTTATAACTACTAACCCTAAATAAAATTTTAAAAGAAACTAAAAAGAATTAAAAAGTACTCAAAGCGAGACTGCAATTAAGGTTTATCCACCTTTTATATAAGATGTTTGACATAAACATAAACTAGGACACAACCTTATTCTAGTCCTTATTCTAGGATGTGTACTTAACTGTTTCTCTAATTTCACTTCTATAGAGGAACATAAGTACATATACGCCTATGTTCTTGGTCACGTACTCCTTTATATCCCTTTTGTCATATAACACAACTTCTAGGTTGTCAGTTTGTCAAACTGTGTATGTCCTTCTTATTTGTGGAAAGAAACATGCCCAAGCTAGTGTTTTATCTTCTTACCATATGCTTTTGTCCAGAGAGGGAAATGGCTATAATACATTCAACTAAAGATGAATTTCTTCTTAATTTGACTTGTAAAACTCTTTATCATTGGTCAAACTCATTTCCAAGTAAAATTGCCTAAAGTAATATAAAACCATTCAAATTACGTAATTTAGATTAAAAAATTGTCAATTACTAATTGAAATATATGTATATTACACATACATTAATATTCTTTTTTAATAAGGTTAGGTAACATTGTCTTAAAGCTTGATGGTTTCAAAAGACCCCCATATTCACTTCTCTGTAGGAAATTTTATGAGAAATTAGTACGACAATAGGATGGCCCTTATAGTATACAACAAAGTCCTATCAAATATGGTGATATATGTTGAATGTTTGCCTATGACATGAAATTCTACCATCTTAGTAGATTACTTAAAATATTCCTAAATCATAATAGGGAGATCCACTTTCTCTTAAAAGAACACCTAGTTTCTATAAAATTTTATCGATATAAAGGCTTTATTAGGTAAATGATTAGACATGTCAATGGGTCGGGTCGGGCTCCGGTCGTCCTTGACCTGACTCAGCCCCCATCTCCTATGGTGGTCCGTGGGCCGACCTGGGCCAACCTGTGGCCTGGGCATGGCTAGGCGGGCCACGGGCAAGCCGACCTGACTCGACCCGCTCATATATTTTTTTTTAAAATTAAAAACGACGTCGTTTTGAAAAAATATACTGTCAGTCCGTGGCTCGCGTGATCTAGCCCGGGCGGACCATGGTCGGCCCGTGGTCCGCCCAACCCGAGCAAAAAATAGGCTGGGCCGGACCGAAATTATCATCCCTATAAATGACTGATCAACTATTGTTTGATAAATTGAGAGGTATTTGATTGTTTGACCATATCAAAACGTTGATAATCATGTTTAGTAATCAATTGATTAGATTGGTGAATTGAACTTAATCTGCTGTTTTTGAAAATGTCTCTCATAAGAGTGTTTTGTTTCGGCAGCTGAGAAATTAAGGTACGAAAAGACGATTGTGTCCAAAAGTTATTGCAAATTATTCAATCAGCCATCTTTTATTATTGTTTTCCCTTCACCAAAAGTTATTTGTTGTTGTTGTTGTTGTTGTTGATGTTGTTATTATTATTATTACTATTATTATTATTATTATTATTACTATATATTCTATGTTTTTTAGAGTTATAAACTTAATTTTTATGAAATTAAATATCTAAAATTTAAATTCTTATGAGAATATTCAAAGAAATACTAAGATATAATACTTATATCCCTATAAATCATTTTTTTAAGTCATGCCTCTATAAGTCATTTTACACATAAACAACTAATAATAAACAGCTAATTTTATCAAACTTCTTTAAATAAACAGCTGATGTTATTTATTGGTCAAATCAACTATACTAATTTACTGTCAGCTAATCGCTAATAGAATCGGCTAACAACTAATGTAATCTGTTAATTATTAAACAGGGCCAAAGGAAGCTAGTATAAGTTACTGTAGTCTAAACCTCAATACTTTCAAAGCATCATAAAAGAGAATAACCATAGAGCTACCATTATCAACTAAAATTCGCTTTACTTTAAAATTGATGTTCACGTTAATGACCATCGAGTCTTTATATAAGGTTATACACACCTAAATATTCCTCTTTATCAAATATTACACGTCTCTCTGTATTTTGTCTTTTACCACTAATGTTTTTTACGGTGTTGATATGATTATATCGCAATTCGCTCTTCAATTCAAACATATTGCAACTATTGTCTCTACTAAATTATATTGAACACCCACATATCCCTTCCATCTTCACTTTTTTTAGTTTTGGGTGTGTTACCTTTGTCTGTTAGTTGGTCAACCATGCCTATGTGTTTAAGGTCTTTTTTGACAAACACCTTTGTCCTTACTAACGAATTACTCCAAATTTTCCTACATAAAAGTTCCTCTATAGTACGTCTTAAGTTTATGAATTTCTCAGTGTCATGTAAATCCTCGAAAGATCTCCTCTGAATTTTAAATGAATTTAAATATAGCTACTGAGTCGCTAGGTCTACGTTTATTACACAAAGTGGGTCTTAAAATAGTTCTTCATTTTCCTAAAAACTCGCTATTATGCATATAAGAAAGTTTTGGTACTGTTCTCTCCCTATCTTATTAAAATGGATAAGAAGGCATGACATTTAAATACACATGTCACTCTACGCATATCCATCATTTCTTTAAATCACATCGTGTGGTCACTTAGATTTGTCATTCCATTGTAAACCTTTAGTAATGACAATTTAAATTTTAGTGGTAATGACTCCACCAATATTCCTATAGGCTATTTAGTTTGACTTAAATATGTTCATGATATTACTCTTATGACAAGTTAGATGATGTTCATCTATGGTGATGTATGATTGTCGGACTATTATGATTTGCACAACTTCTACGATGGATTGGAACACTATGGTAAGCTTTATCTTATACTTGTTTGGCCTACTGTATACTGTAAGGTGGTTCAAACTTGACCTTGTAAGTGTTTGTTGGTGTAGGTCTAGATTGAAAGGCAGCATTCAAGAGCTGTTGCATATTATCAAGCGTTACTAGAAGGCTCGCATAATCAAAGCTCACGGGGATTTTTTTTTTTAAAGAAAGGAAGCTGAAGGGAAGTTACATAAAGCAATGAGGTGAGTCTGGAGCTGGTCCTATACTTTGTTAAGAGAAAAGATGCGAGTATGTGACCATTAAATATTAGATTCTTAACATTAACTTATCATAGTCCCACAAAGGCCACCAAAGTATATGGTATGACAATTTATATTGGGCCGAAATCTTTGGGTTTAGGTTTGGGCTTAACTATTTAATCGTACGACAAATATAATGGCTTGGAAGGTTTAGAGAGAATCATGATATATTCAACCTTTTCTTTATAATTTTACAAATAGGTCGTTTCTATGACTTAAGCCTGTAACCTTATAATTAAATTACCATGGAACGATTGGTAGCGCACCCTCCGGTGGCCAACTCAATAAAGCTAAAAAAATGTGATAACTTAGTGAGAGAGAATTAGTCATGCCTTAATTCAATAGTCAGACTCTTGACGTTTTGAGAGAGTAGGCAAGAAGGAGACACGCAGTTCTTTGATCAAACGCATCTGTAAAGAGGTTGATAACGTTAATTAGCTGATAAAAATCTTGCTTGATCGACAGATGGGTGAAGAATTTGTGCGTATGTGGGCAGCTAAGGAAAAACTACTTGAATGACATTAAGCTTGCAACCCCCATAGTCAAATATAAGCTCAATCAGATTTCTGCAATCTTGTTCATTGCAACGGGAACCAAAAGATTGTAGCGTGGCACAAAAAACGAGAACAGGCTTCCTCCGGACATGATTTTACCCAATGTTACTAGACTTTAGTTGGTCGCAGAGACGCAAGAAAGGGATCGATATGAAAATACTGGAAGAAGCCATGGGTCTACACTTCTTACCGTTCCACTAAAGCAGTAATAAGTGCTACTTATGGAATGATTTAGGTGTTTTTTCAAGTGTGGACATTGTTAAGATATATGGTATATATCTTATTTAGTTTTGGCATTTTAAATTGGACATATAAAAAAATTACAATTATTATATGGATTGATGAAGATGGGTGGAGATTATATTTTAATTGAAGTATATCCAAAATATGCATCTAAAGATTGGGTTTTAATTGAAGTCTATCAAAAAGGTCACGTGTCTATGTAGAGAAGATTGCTGGTTGTGCATACGAGGACTTCAGCTGAATAAAGTATCTGGTGTGAGGGTTATGGAGTGTAGTGTAGGAGTGTGTGAGATGTTTTTTGTGTGGAGGCTCAGTGATTCTATCGATACAGTGATTAACATGTCCTTTGCGTGAGCCATGGTGGGATTGGTTTTATGAGAGTTAGTTGTTTATTCAAACTGTGAGTGTTTTATGGATGGGGCTGTGAAGATTGCACAGGAACGTGACAGGTGGGTTGTTTTTGTAGCTAAGGTAAAGAAGGTAAGGCGCTGGTCATCAAGGATTTTTGGTGCATCACCGTGGGTGTCTTGGAATTAAAGTGAAGTGGGCGTTAAAGGTAAATTGTGTTAGTATCATGGAAGGCACTCACGTTGTGGCATAAATGGAAAATTTACGAAGTATTTACATGTGGCCAATTTTTTTTGAGCAGCAACGATTATTAATTGATCTCCTTGTGAGCTGCGTATATTTTGGTTAGTGAATGTGTTATCGGTGCAGCTATAATTTTGTGTTGGTGTTTATCTGAATTAGCTCATTATTGCTACGACGATTTCCAGATCTATTTCGGTAGAGCGGAATTCATCAGGAAGTTGTTCTTGTCTATCTCAAGTGTATTTAGTTTTCGTTCTTTATTATTTTAATCACTTGAGTTGTTCATTTAATTATCTTTATTATCAAACAGTGTGTGAAAATCCTCTGTTGAGGTTAACACGAGTCGGTCGTGTTATTGGGTGTGAA
>JANZXP010095560.1:0-21518 GCA_027576715.1 Erythroxylum flavicans
AAAGGTACTATTGATTTTATTGTGTTTGTATCAAATGATGATAAAACAAAGTGAATGTTTGGTTATTAACTTTCTGTCCTTTATGTTTGTGGTTTTAAAATATATATATATATATACATTCCGACTTTTAAGTGTTAAGTGATGTGACACGCCACCCTCGCGGGGCATAGATTCGGATATCACTATCTATATCTGGTTCGGGTCCAGCGGAAGTGGGGTGTTACAATACATTGGCTATCTAATGGTACAATGACTATTTTTTATTTCTAGCAACTATTTTTTAGCTATTTTGAGTGTAATAAATCATATATGAGTTGTAAAAGAAATCTTGGGTATAATAGAGAGTTATCAAGAGCCTTGAGAGGCTATAGAGTACATGTTTTTATAATATAATATAATTAAGTCTTTCTTCATTACGTGACCAAGAGAGGGATGTTTAGAGTTGTACAATTGTGCAATTATTGTAACTGGTGAAATTGCGTGAAATACATATTGTGCAGGTTTCTCTTGACTTTGAATAATATTTGTAAAGGGTTACTTTTCACCAATGGTAAAGCAAGATGATTGTAAAGATTTCTCTTTACACGTGGCAAAGAAAATATTGTATAGAGGGTTTCTCCTCACTCGTTGAATGTTAAGTGGATAGTTAACTTCTAGGTAAAGTTTAAAAAGTAGATGTAGGTTACGGATTGTTTGGCTGAACCATTATAAATTAAATTTCTCTCTCTTCCTACTCTCTTTAAATATTTTTGTGATCATATTATGACTATAATGTATGAAGTTTCCTTAATCAAATATTATAATAGACATTTCATTCACTAGTTTTTAAATATGGCAAAAAGTAATCATATTATGATTATCATATATGAATTTTCCCTAATCAAATATTATAATAGACATTTCAGTCATTAGTTTTTAAATATGACAAAAAGTAAACACACATTAGGGACTAATAAACTTGTATTAATCTAATTAAATTAATACATAATAAATAGGAACTAATAAGATAGAAAAAAATTTTATAAGATGTACTATATTTTGCTTAAATAAAATAAAATACTAGTATTATTATAGATATTCACTAATAATGAGTCTCAATACAAAGGTATGTAATTTTAAAATTGTAATAATTTTAGGCATAAACAGGGAAATTATTTTGATAAACATGATAGTAATATATTTAAAATATTTTTAAATGGAAAAGTGACTTTGTCAAGTTTTTTTTAGTTAAAACAAACAAATTACAAAAAAATAATTTAATGAATACCATGCCCATTAAGTGAATAAATGATGTCATGTAAAAGAATGGACAAAATCTGAGCATAAATATAAAAGTAATTGAATTTCAAGTTTAACAATAACTAAGTAGGTATGTCTTACATATTATTGATGACGAAAATTTATATTAAGTTTTACATCAGTTTTATATCAAGTGACTCCTTGTAGTAAGTGAACCAACAACATACTAATTATGAACACTACTCTAGAGAGAGCCTTTTTAGAATTTATAGAAAATTGATACATCCTTAATCATTGACGTAAAAAAACATAAAGTGGAGAACACTTGAATTAATGAGTGAAAGATATAACTATTAGATCAAGTGAGGTTCTAACCTATAGTATTGATAATAATAAAACATGTTACTATTAATTTTTTTTAGGTGATATTAGTGTTAAATCAAGGTTTATATTTAACATTTTTAATGATAACGACATAATATTTCAAAATTCAAATTGGATTTATTTCCTTTATTGTTAATAGGTTAATTTTCAAAAGGAAATAAAAATCATAAGAAATACGTTTCCTTTCTTATAGGAGCCTTCTTTATGAACTTACCTTTTCAGAAATGGTTTATCAGAAAGGATCCTACCAATTATGAAGGTCATATATTAGCCCCGTGATTATTAGAAGAATTTTGGCAAAGATGACATCAAAGTTATTCATATTTAAATCCATCCAATTGATTAAGGATGCAAGTGAAGCAACAGCTAGTTGAAGAAGTTTACTATTTAAAGAAGAGCAACAACACTTATAAAGCAACAAGCATACACAGACTTTCGAAACATTTGAGCAACATCTAGAGTCATGTCATTCTTATTGTGCCTTAGAAAGTGAAATCACTCTATCAAGAGAGAAATTGCTATTTGAGAACTTACTTCTGATTTTACATTTTATTTTTTTGTGAGCTTTTAGAAGCTTGTTATACACTTCAAGTGTGGAATATTGGAGAAACTTGAAAAATATTTACTTGTGAGCTTGAAGAGGTTCGTCAAATTACTACTTAGTTTTTATAGTGAAACACTCAATTTGGATACTTGGGGACTGCACGTAGGCTTGGATTGTAAGCAAAACTAGTATAAATTGATTACCTCCTTCTCTCTCTTCTCTTAACATTTAAATTTTTGCATTATATTGTGTGCATGTGTTTACTTCAGCAAGAGGCTCGTTCACTTTATAACAGGCTCCTTCTGTTTTCAACTTATAAGAGGTTCTTTTCGGTTTTAACAGGTAGCTTCTATTTTTAAATTGTTTTAACAGAATTTATCATTCAGTAGGCTCCTTTCGTTTAAGCAGGGTCCTATCCCACAGAAGGCTCCTATCGTTTAAAAGGCTTTATCATCTTATAGGCTCTTATTGTTTATTCATTGATAAAGATCTGTTTAATATATGAATTGAAAGAACTTGCAAATTTTTTTAAGTCTCACACAATTCACCCCCCTCTTGCGTGTGTTTGCTTTATAATTTGGTATCAGAGCAAGGTTTCATATTTTTGTGTTTTTCAACAAGTGATAAATCATGGCAAACACCTTGAGAAGTTTTGAAGGACAATATGTCTCAAAGTCTCCTTACTTCGATGGAAACAACTACTCATACTAGAAAGAGAGAATGACCATATATCTCCAATTTGTAGGTATCAAAGTATGGCAAGCAATTAGAGTTGGAGCTTCAATTCCCACTTTCGATAATATAGAAGTATGGACTGATGTTGACAGGAGAAATGCACAACTAAATGCTAAGGCAAAATATCAACTGATTTGTGCATTGTCCCTAAAAGAATATGAAAAGATATACTATTGCTCTATAGCAAAAGACATGTGGGACAAACTACAAATCAGGTTTGAAGGAGAATGAGGTAAAGAACCATAAAATAAGTCTTTTAGTGCATAAATACGAAACTATTGGCATGAAATAGGGAGAGACCATAGACAAATTCTTCAGACACTTCAACAACATCATCACGACCTTAAAGAACTTAGGAAAGATATATCCTAATAATGAGCTCGTAACGAAGATTTGGAGGTCACTACCAAAGGAATGCAGACCTAAGGTCACAACTCTAAAAATGATAAAGGATCTAGACACTATTTCATTCTTTTGGTTACAAGGAAATATGATGATCCATGAAATCAAGCTTAGGTGAGATGAAGGATCCTCCTACAGAAAAGGAATGGCACTAAAAGCAATCGATGAATCAAATGATGATGAAAGTGACAATAAGTTATAAATAGATGGAGATGACGAGTTCAACTTTATGCTCCAAAAATATGCATGCTTTTATAAAAAAGAAGCTGAAGAAGAAAAGAGAAGGAAACAAGAAAGCTAGAAACAATAGGTTCCTATCAAAAGACAGTAACAATATCAATACACAAAACAATCAAATCATATGCTATTACTGTAAGAAGCCTAGATAAATAAGACCAGAATGTCCTTTTCTTCAAAAGGACAAGTTAGAGAATAAAAAATCCAAAAAGCAAGAAAGGACTACAGCCTGTTCAGATGAGGATTCTGAAAACTTTGAAGAAGAAGAGTTTGTTAGGTTTTGATATTGCATCACATGCATCCAAAATAGAAAACAGTAGCAGAAATATAAAATAAAACCCACAAAGGCAAAAACTTTCAAGTGTCATTTGATGTAACTTTAACAAAACATGAACTTAAGATGTGTGCCTTACAATCTCCTTCATTCTTCATTATCTTCACCTCTTCAGGTTATCATAAACCACAAAAACCAAAGGAGGATGTCTCTAATGATATCCACGCGAAGAACGAAGCTTGAAACCTTTTAAGAAGAATGGGTAGAACACACAAAAAGTGTTAGCTTTGTGATGTATTTTTTGAGAGAGTGTTTATATAGAGTGAGAGAAGATGATGAACACTTCACCAAAAATTCTCTTTCTTCAACACAACACTTGCAAAAAAATTGATGTTTCTTACACCCTTTGGCCTTCCACTAACCCCCAACATTAGTAGAGAGTTAGTGGGAATTAAGTGGTTTTTAATCCTACTTAATTTAGCATTAAACTTGATAGGTGGCATTTGTACATACTTTTTTAGGATAATTTGTTAATTAATCACGATAAATTAATTGTTGTTAACTTTTTTAGCTTATGTTTTGTCTTAGTTTCATATAATTGCATGATTATGTATGAATGTCTGTGAATATTCATGAATGTGTGTGTGAATTAGGTCTTTAGGATTAGGTTTTGCATGAATTTTGCTCGACATTGTTGCATGTCTTTTTCTTACATTAATGTTGGTATGAATTGCATGTGTTCTAAGAATTATTAAGTGATTAATTGTTTTTCAATCAATAGGTTTTAAGGTGGTTTTGAGGGATGGAAGGATAGAAGAACCAAAGAGAAAGCAAGTCATGTGATACAAAGGAAAGCTGGAATTTTCCTGGGCCGACCCATCACCAATGTTAAGCTTTGCAAGATACAATTCTTATTGGATTTTTTTATTTTTAATTTAAAAGAAAGAGGAGAAATTCAAATTCAAATTCAAATTCAAATTGGTGAAATAAATGCCCAATTTGGATAAGAAATCAATAAGATATCACAAATTGAAGTAAAGACAAAAAACAAAGTTTTCTGGAAAATTCCAGCTGGCAACTTCCTCCTTCCTACGCCATTTTAATCATTAAATGGCGGTATAAAAATTCAATTTTAAACCCTTGAAAAAGGGGAGGTTGTGAAAGAAATCCAAGGGAAAGTGAAGAACACATTTTTGAGAGAAAAACCAAGAGAATTCAAGGTGGAATCAAAGGATTTCAAGGAGACACAAGCTATCACCATAGAATTCCAGCTTTGCTCTTTAACATATAAGCCTTACTTCTTCTCTTTTCTTGCTTCTTTATTGTATTTTTTTGATTGAGAAGGGGTGTATGGATATGTTATGAACATGTTGGATGAAATTTTGATGGATTTCTAAGTAGTTATTAGGGTTTTTATTGCCTAAACTATGTAGTACCTCACTTTATTCAATGTTATGGATGTGTTTGATGTTTATGGTATATGGCTATCCATACTTAGCTCACATAGAGATATGGAATTAAGACATTTTAGTAAGTGTCATTAAAGGAGGCTTAGACCAAGAACACTCCATATATTAAGTCACCTTGCCATCTGGAGAGAGATCTTGAATGGAAAAGTGGCTGTCCAAGAATCTGTTCATATCCTTTTAATGGTCAAGTGAAAAATGGGAAGTGAGAGCTTACATAATACATTTACATCATTAACCAGGGCTTATTTGGTTCAAGTAATGAGAGTGAAAGAACCAATACATTAGGAAACTTTGGACAAAACATAATGAACATTACTAAAGTGACAGAATACATAGTTAGGTAATGACAATCCTAAGTTGTTAAATTGATACTTTGATTCACCATTTCCTTAATGTGTGTTCTTACTTTTGTGATAACCTTAAAGGGTGTATGTATTACTCTTAATTTTTATATTTTGGATCTTTTAATCTAATTATTTGAGTTTCCTAAACAAAACAAATTTTGGATCATTTCGGTGACTAACCAATCCCTGTGGGACAATACCTATCTATACTGCGATTTTCGATTTGTATACTTGTAGGATAAAAGGTTTTAATTTAAATTTTGGAAAATTACCTATCAAGTTTTTGGCGTCATTACTAAAGATTGTGCCTAGCATCGAGTTTGGTTTGAATTGTTTTGATTTGGGTTTTCTTTTCATTTTTACTTTGATATTCTTTTCTAGTGTGCAATAAGGTGTATACACACGAGGAGTGCAGGAGTTGGGAGAAATTACGAGAACTTGACATCACTAAAGTAGAAAAGTAATTGAGAAAGGCAATGAGACAAGATCCAATTTAGTAGATAATGGCTGAATAGAGGGAACAAGATGGTGAAGAAAGAACTTTGATGGACTTTATGCGGCCAGGTTTTAACCCGAACTAGTAAGGAATTGCTAAACCATCAGTGAATGTGAACAATGTCGAAATAAGCCTACTTTACTTAATATTTTGCAAAGCAATGTTGAATTTTATGGTGAAATCACCAACTTTTAACAATACGAGGGAAAATCATTGTACGAGGCATGGAAGCATTTCAAGGAGTTACAAAGGAGCTGCCCTCATTATAATCTACCCAGGGAATTTTTGCTGCAAACATTTTATAACGGGGTCAATTCAGTAACCAAAAGCAACATTTTTAAGGTTCCAAACGAGATCAAGTAATAACCCATATTCTGGTACTTATAATGCTGGATGGACAAACCATCCAAATTTTTCTTAGGCTAACACTATAGGAACCAATTAGAGACCTCAAAGACCCCCAGGATTTCAAAAAAAGGAAAGTAACTCATATATTGCCTTAGAGTCAAAGATTGGAGGTATTGAATTTTGTCTAGAGCAAAAATGGAAGCCCAAGCTGCAAGGACTGATTCTCAACTTTCACAACTGAGCTCCCAATTTTCAAAGATGATGGAAGTGATAGGTACAATTGGATTAAAGGTGAACAATATCAAGGAGGCACAGGCATAAAGTGATTAGGGGCTGAAAATTTATCAAGTGAAGACTGATCATTTGATTAAAAATCAAGCATCATCAATCTATAACCTATAAGTGTAGATGGGTCAGCTGGCAGCAGTAGTATCAACCAGACGCCTAGGTAAGCTTTCGAGCACTTCTGAACCTTATCAAAAAGAACATTTAATGGAAATTCAGTTGATAAGTGGAAAGGAATTACTAGAGCCAGTCTTGGAGGAAGTTGCTGATCCAGTGGAGAAAAGTCAGGAAAAAGGTAGGGAGAAAGTCACTGAAGAGGAGGAACCCCATATGTTCCACCTCCAACATATGTTCCAAAATTACCATATCCTAGGAGAGTGAGTCAGAATCTTATGGAAACCTAATTCAATAAATTCTAGGAAAAATTAAAGAAGTTGTATATGAGTTTTTCTTTGCCAAAAGTTTTGGAGCACATGCCCCAAGTATTCTAAGTTATTTAAGGAATTACTTTCTTGTAAGCAAACTTGCAATTCAAATCTGACAGTAGCATTGACAGCCAGTTGCAGCTTTGTGATCACGAACAATATGCGATCGAAACTAAAGGATCCAGGGAGTTTTAGTATTCCTTGTATTGTTTGTGTTGAATTTTATAAATGTTTATGTGATCTAGGAGCTAGTATTAATCGAATGCCATTGTCTATTTTCAGGAAGCTGAACTTAAATGACATAAAGCCAATATCAATGACAATTTAGCTAGCTAATCAGTTTATAAAGAAGCTTTTTGGATTTATCAAAGATGTTTTGGTAAAAGTAGATAAGTTTGTGATTCCTGTTGACTTTATCATTCTTGATGTTGCTGAGGACAGAAATTGTCCATTGATTTTGGGACGCCCATTTATGTATACTAGTCTGGCATTGATTGATGTGAATAATGGTGTTCTGATTTTGTGTATTGGTGATGAAAAAGTTAAGTTTAACATAAATAGGAGTTTCAAAAGCAGAGATGAGATGGATTGTTGTATAAGAATGGATGTGATGGATGAGTGTGTCGAGGAGATAACTGGTAGAATGATAAAAACAAAGAGTGAGAGGGAGTTAGAATTGAATGAAGACAATGAGAGTAGAAAGAGAGAGAAAGATGGAGAGGAAGAAGAGAAAAGTGAGAAGGAACCTTCGGTGAGGACCAAGGCACCTATACCACCTTCAAATGAGAGAGCACTCACCCTAGAGTTAAAACCTTTACCTTCACACCTAAGGTATACATTTTTGCGTGAAAATCAAACATTATCTATGATTATTTCAAACCATTTGAGTGATGAATAGGAGAGGAAGGTGGTAGAAGTTATAAAAAGGAGGATGAAAGTGATGGGGTGGCAGATATCAAACAACCGAGGGATAAGTTCGAGTATTGTGATACATAGAATAAATCTCGAGGTGGATGTAAAACAGTGAGGGATAGGCAAAGGCGTATGAATCTAAATATGCAGGAAGTTGTAAAACAGGAGGTGATTAAGTAATTGGATACAGGAATTATATACCTAATCTCAGACAGTGAATAGGTAAGTCCAATTCAGTGTGTACCAAAGAAAGGCGAAACAACAGTGGTGGAAATTGATTGGAGAGTTTGTATTGATTACAGGAAGCTCAACTCAGTGACAAAAAAGGAGGACCACTTCCCAATGCCTTTTGTGGATCAGATGATCGAGAGAGTTGCAGGACATGCATTCTACTGTTTCTTGGATGGGTATTCCAGCTACAATCAGATATTCATTTATCTAGAGGGTCAATCCAAAATAACTTGCACATATCTATATGGTACTGTTGCATACAGACGGATGTCGTTCGAACATTGCAATGCACTAGCTACACTTTAGCCATGTATAATGGACATTTTTACAGACATGATTGAGGATTTTTTGGAGGTATTTATGGATGACTTTTCAATGTATGGAGATTCCTTTGAGTAGTGTCTGACATATTTAGATAAGGTTCTCCAACAGTAAGAAGAGGCCCATTTAGTATTAAATTTGGAAAAATGCCACTTCATGGTTCAGGAGGGAATAGTCTTAGGACACAAGATATCTTGTAGAGACATTGAAATGGATAAGGCAAAAACTGAAGTCATCGATAAACTTACTCTGCCAAGTAATGTTTGAGATGTCCGAGCATTTTTAAGGTATGTCGGGTTCTGTTGCTGATTCATAAAAGATTTTTCTTTAATTGCTAAACCCTATACTTATTTATTAGTTAAAGATGTTCCTTTTATTTTTGTTAGTGATTGTTTAGTTTCTTTAGACAAGTTAAAGAAGGTGTTGACATCAACACCAGTGTTATAACCACCAGATTGGAGTTTGCCATTTGAGTTGATGTGCAATACTAGCAATTACGCAATTGGGTCTGTTCTAGGGTAGTATAAGAATAAGAAGTTACATGTTATTCACTACGCCAGCAAGACTTTGATGGATTCTCAGATTAATTATACCATGATAGAAAAAGAACTATTACCTGTAGTTTTTACTTGCGATAAATTTCGTTCTTACTTACTTGGGTCAAAAGTGATTGTGTATACAAATCATGCATCCCTGAAGTAAATTTTTTCCAAAAATGATGCCAAGCCTCGATTAATTAGGTGGATCCTACTACTACAGGAATTTGATATCGTGATCAAGGATAAAAAGAGAGCAGAAAATTTCGTTGCTGATCACCTGTCAATATTGGAAGGAGGGGAATCAAGCTTATAAGAAGAAACCAATGAGCAATTCCCTGATGAGATACTACTCTTGGTACAAGAATCAGACCATCCTTGGTATGCCAACATTGAAAATTACATTACAAGTGGTATCCTTCCCCCTAATTTAACTTACTAGTAATAGAAAAATTTTAAATATGATTGTAAGCAGTATATGTGGGAAGATCCACTTCTTTGCAGAAATTATGTGATGAATTAGTTCGAAGATTTGTTCATGATAATGAAATTAATGTTATTTTAACTCACTATCATAATTTTTCTTATGCAAAGCATTATGGAGCCAATAGGATAGTCGCAAGGGTGTTGGAGGCAGATTTTATTGGCCAACATTGTTTAAGGGTGCACATCATTAGGTGAAGAAGTGTGACAAGTGCCAAAGAATTAGGAACATGTCAAAAACAGACAAGATGCCAATGTCTTCGATGCTAGAGGTTAAAGTCTTTATTATTTGGGGTCTGGATTTAATAGGACTGTTTCCATCCTCTTACGGAAACAAATATATTTTGGTAAGTGTTGATTATGTATTGAAGTGGGTTGAGGTTACGGAAACACCAATAAATGATAATAGAGTGGTGCAGAGGTTTTTGAAAAAGATTATCAACATATTTGGTGTACTGCAGGGGATTATTAGTGATAGAGGTTCCCACTTTCACAATAATCTAGTTGAAGCATTATTGAAAAGATATGGAGTACAGAACAGGATAGCTACAACTCACCACCCTCAGACCAGCGGTCAAGTAGAGGTTGTGAATAGAGAATTAAAGAAAATCTTACAAAAGACTATCAACAGTTTTAGGAAGGATTGGGCAATCAAATTAGATGATGCAGTATGGGCTTACATGACAGCTTTCAAGACTAGTATTAAGACAACACCTTAGAGGATGATTTATAGGAAAGCTTGTCATTTACCTATAGAACTTGAGCATAAGGCCTACTGGGCTATCAAGGCCATAAATTGGGATAAAAAGGTAGTTGGAGAAAAGAGAAAATTGCAGTTAAATGAGTTGGATGAATTAAGGTTGCAAGCTTATGATAATGTCAGGTTCTACAAAGAAAAGGTAAAGAGATGGCATGATGCACACATCAGGAAAAAGGAGTTCCATGCAAGTGATATGGTTTTACTCGTCAACTCTAGACTCCGATTATTTCCTTGAAAGTTAAAATCTAGATGGAAAGTACCTTTCACAGTAATTAATGCATTCCCATCTGGAGTTGTGGAGTTGCAAAACGAGCATGGAAAAACTTTCAGGGTAAATGGCCATCATTGCAAGCCCTACTATAGAGGACAAGTGCCCATTGAGGAGAAAGAGTATTTCTCTGACCCTGCCCATAACTAGAGAGTGATCAAAGTCTTGCTAGTGACTTTAAAAACAAGCATAGGTTGTTTTTGTTTATGTTTGTTGGATATTTTTGTTTATATTTTATTTATGTTAGTTTTTGATTTCTTTGATATAGGAAAAGAAGAAGTAAAGCGTAAGTAGTGAGGAATACGCGAGCCACCACCAACACAATCCTCAACAGTAATACCAACAAGCTTTCTCATGCCTCTTTATTTATTCATTTATGATTTTTTGTATATATTATGTGTGGTTGTTATTTGTTGTGTATAACTTTCACACATTGAGGACAATGTGTTGTTCAAGTTTGGGGAAGTGGTATGTAATTTACATTGCATGATTTTTTTTGCATGTTTTGCATGATTTTTGATGTTTTTGTGTTAATGTTCCAATTATTTTCAATTTTTGTATGAAATCGTGTAACTGTTTAGATGTTTAATGGCTGAAATTTTATGTGAACTAGCTTAATTTTGAACAGTGTTGTTGAACTGGTGATATGTGTTTCAGGAAGTTACATTATAAGTTGCTTTAAAACATATGTGTTGATTATAATAGAACACTTGGTTTTACATTTAATGTTGCTAATTCACATGTAGTTACCATTAGAAGCCATTAAATCGACAGACAATCTCAATTTCCCTTTTCTGAAAATAATAAGCTAAAAGAAATGAAGTAGGCCAAAAAAAGAAAAAAAGAAAAAGAAAAGAGTCTGTGTTAATAACTAGTCCGTTGTGAGCTGAGATTTATTTGAGTAATCGGGGGCATTCATCAAAAATGTTTGTCTTCGCATCAAAAGTCTATAATGACACTTCAACTAAGCCAGCTTAATAAAAAAAACGTGGCCTAGTTGAGTAGCCAGGGGCATTCATCACCAATGTTTCTCATCGCGTGAAAAGATAAGTCAATGTCACAAAAATAAGAAAAAAAATTTATGTAATAAAAACTCTACTGATCTGATAAATTAGCTAAAAATTTTCATCAAAAGGATAACTTGGATAGTTAACCATTTAAATGATTGATAGTTTTAAATGCACGTAAGTAACATAGGTTTAAAATTGAGTTGTTTATATCTTGATCGATGTGTATGTTTATATTAAAGTACTTAGGCATAATGGAATAAGTCAATACATTAAACTTATGATATAACTACTGTTTACAATTAAGTTAATTGCATAATGTTCCGAGTTAATAGTCATCAAGTTTGACATTGTATACGTGTATGTTTTTGTGTACTTCTATTCTTTAAATTATTTTTATGTTTAATTTTGCTTGAGGATAAGCAAAAGTTTAAGTATGGGGGAGTTGATAGGTGACATTTGTGCATACTTTTCTTAGGATAATTTTTTAGTTAATAGTGATAAATTGATTATTGTTAACTTTCTTAGCTTATTTTTTGTTTTAGTTTCATATAATTTCATGATTATGTGTGAATGTATATGAATATGCATGAATGTGTGTGAATTAGGTCTTTAAGATTAGGTTTTGCATAAATTTTGCATGGTATTATTACACGCCTTTTTCTTACATTAATGTTGGTATGAATTGCATGTGTTTTGCAAATGATTAAGTGATTAATTTTGTTGTTAATTAATAGGTTTGAAGGTGGTTTTGAGGAATGGAAGGATGGAAGAACCAAAGAGAAAGCAAGTCATGTGACCTAAAGGAAAGCTGGAATTTTCCTAGGTCGACCCATCACCAATTTTAAGCTTTCACAAGATACAATTCTTATCGGATGTTTTTATTTTTTAATTAAAACGAAAGAAGCAAAATTCAGCTTCAAATTGGTGAAATAACTGCCCAATTTGGATAAGAAATCAATAAGATATTGTGGATTGAATTCAAGACAGAAAGCAAAGTTTCCTAGAAAATTCCCGCTGACAACTTCCTCCTTCCTACATCGTTTAAAGGATTAAATGAGGTATAAAAACTCAATTTTAAACCCTAGAAAAGGAGAAGGTCATGCAAGACATCCAAGGGAGAGAGAAGAATGCATTTTTGAGAGAAAAACTAAGAGAATTCAAGGTGGAATCAAAGGATTTCAAGGAGACACAAAGCTGCCATCATAGAATTCCAACTTTGCTCTTCAACATATAAACCTTACTTCTTCTCTTTTCTTGCTTCTTTGTTGTACTTTTTTTATTGAAAAAGGTGTATGGATATGTTATGAACAATTTGGATGAGATTTTGATGGGTTTCTAAGTAGTTATTAGGGTTGTTATTGCCTAAACTATGTAGAATGTTATGGATGTGTTTGATGTTTATGGTATATGACTGTCCGTACTTAGCTCACATAGAGATATGGAGTTAAGAAATGTGTTAGTAAGTGCCATAAGAGTGGGCTTACACCAAGAACACTACATATATCAAGTTACCTTGCCATTTGGAGAGAGATTTTGAATGGAAAAGTGGCTGTCCAAAAATCTGTTAATATCCTTTTAATGGGTAAGTGAAAAATGGGAAGTGATAGCTTATATAATTCATTTACATCATTAAACAGGGCTTATTTGGTTCAAGTAATGAGAGTGAAAGAACTGGAACATTAGGAAATTTTGGACTAAACATCATGAACATTGCTAAAGTGAGGGAATACATGGTTAGGTATTGACAATCCTAAGTTGTTAAATTGATACTTTGATTCACCATTTTCTAAATTTGTGTTCTTACTTCTGTGAAAAGCATAAAGTGTGTATGTATGACTCTTAATTTTTATATTTTGGATCTTCCAAATCTAATTATTTGAGTTTCCTGAAATAAACAAAATTCAAATCATTTTGGTGACTAACTGATCCCTGTGGGACGATACTTATCTATACTGCGATTTCCAATCTGTATACTTACAGGATAAGAGGTTTTAATTTAAAATTTAGAAAATTACGTATCACAACTACTGATAAGTACGAGTTGATCCTATGAGGACTGTAAGTACTAGTATTAACCCTTTTTTATTATCTAATTACCAAATCAAGTTGAAACTAATTAAAACAAATAAACTAAGGCTTAACAAAAGAATGAACTAGGATAAAGGAAGCATTATGATTAAACAATATCAAATAAGTATAAACTAGGTGATGAATATCCTATGTTAATATCTTTCTCAAAACTATTAATAACTAACCCTCGGTTGATTGACTGAAGCCTCTTTCCAGTTAAAACCCCTAAGATTACATTACTTGATTCACTAATTTCACTATTAGGTTTGACCCTAATCTAGAGGATTTATGTCGACCTATCTTTAGGTTTACATGTAACTCCTTCCAACTAGGGTAGATGTATTCAAATGAAAGGATATCTCAATCTCAATCATATGAAATCAAACTTTGAACTAATATCCTAGACATATTAATTCAAGAATATAAATGCATAGTTAGATCACAATAAATCAATCGATTAACTTGCATTTAATAAAATACTATATGATTCTATCCATTTCCGCTTAGGGTTTATTATACCAAGGAACTAAACAAATTAGTTCCTAAACATAGAAAGCAAAACAAACATCAAGTATTCAAAAGATAATTAGAAATAAAAGAGTACATAATCTATATATCCTCCTTTATCTTTAATGAAATCTCCTTGAAACTTAGATGAAAGGTTGCTCTTTATAGGATATCTTGAAGTAATCTTTGTGTTTTTTGGGTCCTCGATTCAAAGTTGCTTTTTCTATCCTTTTCTGATGTATAATTTGACTCTAATATCTTCTCCCCCTTTTTCTAGCCCTTATAATCTCCTTTTAAAATAGGAAACTAGTTTTTACAAAATATACACCATGTAATGACCTTATATCTTAAAATTTCCTCTAAATTGGGACTTTACACGACTTTAAAAGTATGGATGATAATGGCCCGACCGATCTAAGATTGCAGGGAGTCCAAGTAGCAGACAGTTGGGCTAGGGCTCAAATTATTATTTTTAATTTAAATGTCAAAATGACATCGTTATGTGTTAATACATGTCAAGCCTTGAGTTGAGCCAGGCCTAGACATCCTAAGGTTCAGTCAACTCAGATAGGGCCTATCAACCCAAACTTGGCCCATTGACCTCAAGCGGGCCGAGATGGGTATGGGCACTATTGACACCTCTATTTAAAAGCTTACATAGGCTACATATATGGCCGTATATGTCACATACATGGGCATATATCTTCATATAGGAATAAACTACGCCTTCGAAGGTTCATATGTTTATGGTGGCTTACACAGTCTCTGTACACAATCATGTATCTTCAAAATTCTTTAATTCATTCATTTTATGCCTCAATTTTGGTTAAATTCTTCTCTTTTTAGTCTATGAAGGCAATTATTACCTAAAAACACAATTGAAGTAAAATAACTGCCAAAAATACCACGAAACTCTCAAATAACAAGAAAAATACACTAAATATAGGTATAAAAATATAGTCAATTAATCATTTATAAAACAGCCTCATACTTAACCTTTTGCATGTGCTCAAGCAAATAATAATCCAAATCATAAAACTTACAAACGTTTATACCTTATTAACCTCAACCTATCCATCCACACCGTAAATCATCATATCATATCAATAAAATTAACATACAATTAGATTTAAGTCATCATAGAACTAACCTTCATAAGATAATAAAAATAGCAATCACATAGATAATATTTTTGAAATAATAAACATAGATTTTCATACCCTTACCAAGGATTCACTTAATGCATTCAAAGTGTTTAAGGTGGAAAGTCTAAGAAGTCTTAAATTAGTACAAATGAGGATTCTTAACTATAAGCTTGTAATAAAATCATATCTCCATCACTTATAAGTAAACTGGAAACAAAAATTAAAAGATCTTGCCATTAAGTTTTAATGAGGCTTAGGTAAAGTATAATAGGGATAACAAAAGGGTAACAATATTGAAGGAAATTTACAAAAACAAAATTTCATGAAACTTAGTTCTTACATAATACAGGTCCTTCACACCATAATTCCATTGGTAAACAACTCTAACACTTTCTTTTTCTTTTACTAAGCTCACAACATATATTATTTTTTAAAACTTCTTCAAACAAATATGAAGACATGTACCAACAATAAAAGAAACATTAGACCTCTTAAAATTTTTTCAATATAATCCAAGTTTCAAGCAATGAAATAAATGTAAATCTTTCAGGGGGCAAAAAAAATGAAAAGGCTTTTAAGAGAAATGATGTAAAGGCTTTTAATGTTGTTATAATCAATGAAAAGCCTTAGTATAAAAAATAGTTACTCCTAAGGGATATAATTTGGTAGGATAACAATCAAGAAAATAGGCTAAAATAAAGGGTTAAATATAAATGCCTTTATCATTTCAATGCTTCTAGTTTAGCAACATGGTCTTAATATCGATAATAAAAGCAAGTTCTAGAATCATTCAACTATGCATGATATTACACATGAAAGAATAAAAAAGCATAAAATAATGATATATTTGCTCTTAGGCTTAAAAGTTTTCAAAAGGCTTCATATGTGTAAATATTATGCAATTTTCATTCAAATTAATTATTCAATGAATACTAAAATTAATTTTATTCTAAGTTTCATCTTTTTGCAATTCAATTCAATTATCAATAATAACCCAAAGTAGTTTGGACATATTTTAACTAAATCGAGATGTTAGTTAATATAAATTATTAAAAAAAGATTACAATAAGCTTAATAAATTTGAAACCCCTTCCCCACACTAAAAAAGTATACATTATCCTCAATGTACACAATAGAAGCATAAATAAATAAAATAACAATAAAAGCATAAAAGAGAAAAGTATGGATTGGTACTTCCCTGAATAATAATATTTACATAATTCTGAATTTGGTGAATAGTCCATCCAATATTATATGCACCTTAATAGAGCATCCATACTGTTTCTATGTTTGTTAATCTCTTGGTGAGTCTGGTATATCATTTGTCAGAGAATTGTTGGGAGGAGCCTTATATTGCTTTGGAGCTGAATATGATGCCACAAATCCAAATGGTGGAGGTGGTATGGATATGCCAAAGTGTCCTACCATCTATAATAAGACCTCCTTCATCCATTTATCATGTGCTTCTTGTCTCTCTATCCGCTCCATTAGCATTGCTTAGTCTGCTTCAATAGTGCATTGGAATCCCAAGATCTACCTTATGTACTTTTTTAGTCAAGTTATCTAGGTGATGTTAGTGCACTAGTGATCCTATAGTAGCCTCCTTCTGTGTTGTTCCTCCTGTCTGGGATGGTGGTGAGCCCTATTTTAATGGCTACTTCACTATATTAGGGTGATCCCTATTTACTCCCAATGCTACCTGCTTGTCTAAAAGCCTCATCAATTGATAAATATCTCTCGTTGGTCCCTACCTCCTATGTAATATTCTTCACAACATCCAAATTGATAGTGACCATGGTACTGAGCAGCCTTATCAGTGGTAGCCTCCCAAAGACTCTCATCCTCTTTGCTACTCGTGTCACATATGGCCGTAAATAGTCCCCATCTTCTTTTCTTCATTCTACTGCCTGAAGAATTGGCTAAGACATGCTCCAGGTGAATTGGCATCGTCTTGCTAAAATTCCATAAGTAAAAGATATCTAGGTTGTCGAAGAATCAGAAGCTATCACCCCACCCACTCATTGTATGACTCAGAATCCTGCAAATGTATTTAAGTGCAGGGTCTCAAAGGATGGACTGTTTGGATTTGCTCAAGTCGTATGTATCCTCCTCATTGATGGTGCGTCATATGTCTCGGGCACATGTTCTGTATGAAAAATCTATCCAAAAGGCTATATACTCTTGTGTCCTAGTCATAAAGACCCATGATTGTGAAGAAATCCATGTACCCCATCCTGATCATCTCTCCAAGCATCATGAACTAGATCGTACTCAATTAGTACCAATCATAGACACAAAGAATAAGGAGAGCAATTTGAACATAAGGTCCCAATAGGAGGGCTCCACATTCTCGAAAAAACTAGACTACGCTCCAACATTGATCAAGTCCTGAACCTGTTGGGCTAAGTTGACCTGCTCTAGCTCCTACCAATTGATGCATATGCTGGTCCCAAACCTCTTCTCCTTGAGCCTCTAATACTGCTTTGTGGGCTCTAACATTAAAATGCAACAAGTTGTGTTACTCTAGTAGATATACTACATTTTCGTATACTTGTGGTTGACAAACTCCACTCGAGTCTTTAGATGACCCTTCTCCTCTTTACCATTTCCTTGGTACCTTCTTTCCTCTCCATTGTTTCATGGCTTTTGTTCTTTATATCATTGAACTTGAAACTAAATTAAGTGTGAGAAAATAATAGATATAAACAAAACAAAAACTTTTCGCAACACTTGGTTTGTATGCTCACTATATTATGAAATTGTGAAGAAATACAATTAAAAATAAAAGTTAAATTTAAATTAAACTAAAACGAATATGAAAAATAAAATAATTAGAAAATTAAATAAATAAAAATTGATAACAAAATTAAAAAATAAAATTAATTTAAGTGTACAATTACTAATCTAAATCCCAAAAATTGAAATTTCAATTATATAATCTAACAATTAAATATATAATAAACAAAATTAACACCTATTTTATGAAAAATGCAAAATTGGACTGAAATTAAACTAGGAAACAATATTAATTACTAGAAAAAAATTAATCCTAATTTAACCAAAATCATGACAATTCATCATATAGTGAGCAAAATCGCTTACCCTAAATTAAATCTCATATAGGTTTGTCAATCGGCTGAGCTGGGCCCGGGCCCATCCATGATTTAAAAAAAAAACCAAAACGATGTCATTTTGGAAAAAGTGGGTCGGCCACGAGCCAGGATTGTCATGCCTAATCTCATCCAATTGTCATGCAATTTATTAAATTAAGCTAACAATTCATATGGACAAGCAAGAAATTCATCTTTTAATTGAAAATAAGCACAAAATTAGGTTAAATCACATTAATATGAAGTTATTTTGTCACCCTAACTTTTTGGGGATGAAAATCCCTAAAATTGACAAAATATCCAAAATTATGAGTATAAATGGTGTAAAATGTGTTGAATAACTTACTTGGGTGTAGAAAATCAAGCAAAAAATGTTAGGCTAGTCTGTAAAAAGAAGATAAAAGCGAGAAAAATAAAAAAAATGGGTTTTTAAGGGCTAACACTGACTTACACTATTGGTTACATGACCATGTAAGTCATAAATGCATGGAAGTGACACAAGCGTGTACAATATGACAAAATTATATAGTCATTTAACAGACTATGTAAGTCATACATGGGTGTTTGAAATATCATAGACTTACATAGTTGGTTACACAATCATGTAATTGATCGTACATGTCATACACGGGCATGTCCCCTAACCGTGTATGTCATACACAGGCGGTCTCCATGAACGTGTGTATGTATTGAAATGAAATTTGTGTATATATGGTCATATACATAGGCATGTACATGACCTTGTATGCCACAAAAATTCTTTAAAACCTTGAAAAATATGCACTCAAAGTCGCAAAATTCAATACACATACCATAATATGAAAAATTGTATAATCAAATAAGAATGCTCTATATCTTAATATAAAACACACACAAAATCAACAAAATCCTATATTGACACTAAAATGGAACAACAATAAAATGAAATTGAAATATATCTTAATTCTTAGGCTAAGTCTCAGTTGTTTAACATCTTTAGCTCTAGGTACCCTTCATGTTTAAGGTAGCTGATAAAGAATGAGTTTTTTTGTTTACTACCTTGAACTTGCAAAAGCTTTGGTAGACCTTTAAAAGAAGAGTATTGCAAATTACCCAAAAGTTAATCATTAGATAATGCAGTAGATTCATCAACATCAATAGGACCTAGGGAGTGAATCATGACATCATACATTTTAAATGTAACATCTTCATCCCCCACCTTTAATGTTAACTTGCCCCAGCCATCCATAATCAATAATTGACTTACTAGTAGCTAAAAAAGGCCGACCAAGGAGTAAGGTACCTCTACATCTTCCTCTATGCTAAGAATCACAAAGTACACTGGGAAGATAAACTTGTCAACCTTAATAAGAATATCCTTTATAATACCATTATCATGTTCTACTGATCTATTTGCTAACTGCAAACTGCAAACTTATCCTAGTAGGTTTTGCTTCACCTAATCCTAATTTCTTAAATAAGCTATAAGGCATCATATTAACACTGACCCCTAGGTCGGTCAAGGGCTTTTCTATTTTTAAGCTACCAATTTGATAATAAAACTCCTTAGATCTTTAAGTTTTTTTGGTAGCTTGCTTTGTAGAATTGTTGAGCAACTTCCACTCAGTGTTATAGTCAACAACTCCTCCAATTTCCTCTTATTTACTAGTAGCTCCTTTAAGAATTTCAAATACTTTGACATCTACACAAGAGCTTTAACAAAGGGTAAGTTAATATGAAGTTACTTAAACAGTTCAAAGAAGTTACCAAACTATTCATCTATTAGATCATTTTTCACTTTGGCAAGATAAAGGATGGTAGGTTGAAATTCCTTGACTTTTTTAAGGTGCTCTTTGATTGAATTATTTTTATTTTTAGTAAATATTGTCATAACTGTAAGTTTGTAGCGTAGCTGTAGCTATTAACAACTAATCCTAAGTTTTCCAACCTAATTACTCAGTTTAAAGTTTATATGATTACGTTACTGATTTATGAGTCCCTTTATTAGGTTTGACCCTAATCCAGAAGATTCATGTCTTCCTATCTCTAGGTTGCAATCAACTCCTGCCATATACGATAGATCTATTCAAACCTAGGATTTCTCAATCTCTATGTAAGAAATTGGATTATGACCTAACATTTTTGGGTTTATTTGAATATAAATAAAACATGTATTCTTCTAAGTAACAAATATCACAAATGCATATATTATTTAAATGCCATAATGCGTTTTTTCTTTCTTCATTTTTGATTTCTTGTTTATAAGAAGTTATTTCTCTAAAAGTTGGATTGTGGATCTGTGTTAGTTAATTTCTTTGGTAACAGTGCTTACGTGCTGCTGTAATTCTAATAGCTCTGCTTCCTTTTTGGTTAATGAATCCTTCAAACTTAGGATAGCTGCTTCCATTCTTGAGTTAAAATATCTATAAGACTATTAGCAGGTGAGGTAATATATTGAATTTGAAAATTAAATTGAACTAATTTTAATTTCTATCGAATCAGTCTGCCTTGATTATAATTGGTTTTAGCTTATCAACGATATAAACCTAAAAAGAATTATTGTCCTAAAAATAAGAAAAAATGTCGATGTTTGTTATGCAAGGAAGAAGGTCATTATGCAAATAATTGTCCCAAAAGAAATCAAAACAAATTTAAGGAAACAATTAACATTCTAAATTTAGCAACAAACTATAATTCAGAACCTATAGAATCAAAATATGAAATAGAGTTAACAATTCCCGCAATATATCAATATGACATTCAAATGTCAAAATCAACAATTGAATCTGAATACAACATTTATTCAAGTGATTATTCAAAAGATTGCTTAAGTAATTTGGTTCCTCCTTACCTTCAACTTGAGTTTTGGGTACAAAAGTGGTATCAGAGCTACTAGGTAACCCCTGGGTCAACCCCACATCACAGGTTCGAATCGCAGATCAATCAATGTGAGAATGGAACACCGCTTGTGTCAGTATAGACTGCGTAAGTGGAGTGTGGTGGG
>JANZXP010095609.1:0-21507 GCA_027576715.1 Erythroxylum flavicans
ATTCTTTCCTTACATTATAACTCACTAAATTAACTGGGCATTATTACTGCGCATCGCGCAGTAATACTCTGCTAGTTTATCCATAATTGGTAAGACCAATCAAAAATCAAACTGGACATCAAATTGGTAAAAATTTTTTTAATTTAAATATTTATTTGATATTAAATTATTATAAAATTAATATATAATAAATAAAAAGTTACAAAAATAAATAAAAATATAAAATAAAATACGTACTAATAATGTCTATTAATATATAATAAATTGATAATAAATCTAATAATTTAAATTACAATTTAATTTAACATAAATTTTAAAATAATAATAAAAAATTGTATTTCTATATTGTTATTTATTTAAAGACTCATAAAAGTTAAAGTATATTAAAAAAACAAAAGAAAGAACTCTAACTTTATTCGAACTTATTTTTTTAATATTCTTTAAACATATTTCTTTATAGTTTAAATATTATTTTTAACACATTCGTATCATAAACAAATTTACTAATATATACTAATTAACATTTCAATTTATTAAACAAATTCATGATAAAAATAATGATAATTTAAAAAATTTCAATTAAAATATAAGGAGATAAACAAAAGACCTAAATTTTGACAAATATAAATTTTACTGAAAATAAATATTTTAAATATTTTTAAGGATAAAAATAGTAATTATTTTTAGCAATTTTAATTTAAAATAGATTTTTAATTAAAATATAAAAAGATAAATAAAGAAATTAAAATTTTAAAAATATAATTTATTAGTTAAATTATGTAAAAGAATTGAAAACAAAAAAATCCAATTAAAATTCAAAAGATTTATGAATTATTAAAAAATCTTAACTTCCTATGCATTCTTTCAAAATTAAAGATTGACAATGACAGGCGGTGGCTTTGCAAAGAGGAAACTTGTGCTGGGTCCTACATGTTAGGTTTCGATCATCCATCACATGCATCCACTATTAGAATACGCAGCGGAAAATAGAACAAAACTCAGAAAATATAGAATCAAACATATGCTATTAGATGTAGTAAAACAAAACATGAACTTAAGATGTACACCTTACAATCTCCTATGTTCTTCATTGTCTTCATCTCTTCGAGTTGTCATAAACCACAACTGTAGTGCCCCACTCTTAGAGAGCATATTCCCAAACATACCGACGGTATTCGAGAACATACTCTATGAGGGTGGCATGCTAAGATAGTCAGTCAACTCACTGCAAATTTTTCACGCATCACACACATGCTCAGAAAACCAATAATTATTTTCAGCCCTTTTATTTTGTAAATATTATCAGTTATAAAAGTCATTATAATACGAAATTCTTTTATACAATATACAATAGTTGTGGAATACAATGTTTAATACAACAATGACTGAAGACATATGCAGATGCAAACTAATTCCGACGTCTAACTCTTATCAGATTGCAGTGGCTATATCCCCTGAACCAAAAAGACAGTGTTGCAATTTTGGTGAGTTTTGCAAACTCAGTGAGCGAACTATTATCGATGTCTTACTCATCTTAAACACAATGGTAGTTCACATATTCAGATTCACAAACAATTCACATATTCATATTCACAGATAATTCCCAAATTCAAATATTGCACATCATATCACATTTCAGTTTCGAGACAATTCATGTAACTCATTTCAAGCATTAATTTAATACGCATCAATTTATATATATGTAATACACAAGTGACTCACTTTTAGTTCTTACTTTGTTGTGACCGAGTGTCTTTTAACTGTCCTATATATATTATGGATTTTGGGCATATTGATAAATGTTCCGTATCAGTTGGGGATGTCGAGCTCATTATATATAGTAAGCCTGTGGCTCTTTACACATTTTGAGCTTTAAGCTCTTTTTCAGTGGCTACACCAGTCACAACTACCTTTATCTGATTATGCATATCATGTAATGAAATGCATCAATTATCACGTTATATGCAATCATTTACTTTCATTTATCATGCACAATCTCTTTCACGTTTCAATTTCTTCAGACCTAAATCTGACATTTAACAATCATATTGAGTACACATATTTCTTTCTCATTCATATTCGATGAGCACTTCTAATACATTCACATTTATCAAACTCCTCGGACTATATATGTCCAGAATTGTCTCGATTACAATATTAACAGTTCAATACAGAAATTTAAACAGAACAATCAACCAATGTGAGACTATCTAGGTTGACTCACAGTACACTCCAAATTAACATCTGCTTCTATAATCCGGAAACATCTAGACGCCGACGTTCAATCCTGTGTATCAACTTCATGCTATAGATACATTGTACATACATTACTAATTTGATCAATCACATTAATACTCAATCATACATATATGAATATATGTTATGTATAAGGCATGCTCAATTTGACTATTTTGGGTATATTTCCTTAATCAATCATTCATCATTTTTTTCTAGCATTATATGATCACATAATATTCAAGTTCTCATTCATTCTTACTTAATACACATTACTCTGTTAGGGTTATGTAAATATGGTGCCCTAAAAAGCAAGTGTATTTACATATAACTTAATTTTCTTCCAATTACAATATTGTAATGAAAATATTTATTATTAATAAAATAAAAGAGTTTGGTTTTATTTGTATGAACATAATATAACTAGTCATAAGGTACTAAGGTTCTTTTGTAAGTAATATACATATACATGGAGATGTATGAGAAACATGTATATTATTAAAATCTAAATTGATTGATTCACAGTCGAATAATTAAGTTGGTTGCTTGATTATGGTTTAGACTATAGTGTTGCGATTTACCTCCGTGTAATTAAAGGAGTTTACTTCAAGGGAATGATCAGTTTCAAATCATGATAGTAGTTGATTATCAATAATTGCAATGTTAAATGAATCTAGAATCGCGTATGTTTTTAAAGAATAAAGTAGGTCGTTACTTTAATCTTAAAACATACACCTTAACATTCGTTTATTACAAACCACAATCTTGATGAATGGTGAACTCATATATGTTTCATTATATGGAATGGATTTTTGCAACATATCAATCCAGTATCCACATGCTAGAATTATTAATTGAAACATGCATCAGGGAACATTCACTCAAATAAAGAGTTCATAGTGATATCATCACTTCTAGATGTTTTACAAAGAATGGTGATAAAACTAGCGCCAGTAGTTTGATGGACTAGCTACCTATCAAGTATTAACACTAAGATTAGATCTTTTGTGTTAATCACCATGTAGAGTGAAACGGGAGATCTAGAAGGAAAAATTAACATAAGGGTAAAACTGTAATTTTACTCTTTATTGTACAGATGACTATAATATGGTTCATAATAGAGTTTGCGATTGGACATGGAATAAATCAATTGAAACATGTTTTCTCATAATTTTAAGTAATTCAATAGTTCAGCCAATTGCTTTTAGTGGCAAAACCGAATTTTACAATAATTTATATTTCAATTTTGTAGCTAAAGGGACAGTAGCACATTTGGCATTGAATTGCTAGATATAACGTGTCTCCTTTCCATTTTTGGTGATAGCATTCTTAAATAATGCTCATCATCATTAAATGTTTTGAAGGCTTTTAAAAGATAGAATTGCATTCTTAAGTAATGCTCTTCATTAAATGGAAAGGTTATGTTTTTTTTACAACAATTGACCTGGACACGAGATGTAACATCTAGGTGTTGTAATTGGAGGGACGCTTGTCATTTAACTAAAAACATCCAAGTGGTTTATAAAGATACAATTCTTTTTTAGCTTAGATGCAAAATTAACGTGTTTTGCTTTGGCTGTCCACTCTCTCACTACCATTTGGTTATGCTTATTAATAAAAGCATTAATGTGGATGTACATCTCTTTAGAAATTCATCTTTTAGCATTTGATGCTCAATTAACATGAAAAAATGAGGGGGTGCATGTTTATTAGGAGTTTTTTCCAAAAATGTTTTGGCAGCTCTCAATTATGCTCTCCACACTCTCTCCAAACCATCGAATATAGCAAAAGAGAAGCTATTCATTTTGTTCTCATAGCTAGCCGAACATAGAAAGAAAATAACCTCAATTTGTTTTTCTTCTCCTTTCCCATAAATGGATCTTGTTAACTAAGTTTGCTAAGGAGAACAAGTGGTAGATCAGATTGGTTGAGGACACAGCAACAAGGAGAAGGTAATA
The DNA here is from genome assembly GCA_027576715.1 of Erythroxylum flavicans. Taxonomy (NCBI): domain Eukaryota; kingdom Viridiplantae; phylum Streptophyta; class Magnoliopsida; order Malpighiales; family Erythroxylaceae; genus Erythroxylum; species Erythroxylum flavicans. The sequence continues at coordinate 4,194 of JANZXP010095609.1, forward strand.
TTCCGGTCTTAATATTATTTTATTTATTTTCCTTATGCCACATATGGATTAAAAACGTGTTGATTTGGTGTTTACGCTTCCGCTGTGTTTTGATTTTGAAAAAAGTTTTTGAAATCTACTATTTAGCCAAAGCAAGCATGTTGTTTTCGATCCAACAACTGGCAACTCAAGAAGATAACCAAAACAGGATGTTTTCTAGCCAGGAGGAAAGTCAGAAGAGACTGGAAAAGAAATTTGATCAAATTCTTGAAAATTATATCATTGTTAACCACAACCTGGAGATTCAAGTAAGACAACTTTCCTGTGAATTTTGTAAGAGAAGTGTGGAAGAATCTCTGAGAAATATGGAATCACATCAACTCGAGCAATATGAGGCTATCACACTTAAGAACGAGGAAGAGCTAGAAGAACCAATGGAACACCATACAGAACCCTACTTTATTGAAGAATAAGAGACGAAAAAAGAGATTAAAGAAAAGAATGCTAACCCTCCCTTTTATTCACCAGTTCTTGATATACTAAAGGTGAACATAAAAAAATGCTGGGTAGATGTTCATGAAAGGAATTCTATCTTTTGGATTGATGATGATCAAGAGACATTCAACATGAATGATGTATTTAAGAATTTGAAGGATAGTAGCTCATTCAGGATAATTGGTGTGTTCGAATCTTCTGAAGAACAAAAGGACAAAGAACATATGACAACAAACATCAAGGTTGAAGAAGTTATGAAAGTCTTTGTTCAGGTAGTGGAAGAAGTAGAGGAGATGAAGGTGATTAAGGAAGAAAGAGAGCAATTCACCTTCGTATAGGACAAAACTATTGAATTCAATAGAAGATTAAGGGAATTTTGTTATTCATTGTTATATTAACAGTTCACTTTAAAAAAAATACATTATTGAGCTTAATCAGTTTTTATAATGTTATCCATATTGTCCTTTTGATTATTTTACAATTTGTAGCTTACTTATAGGCCACAAAACCAATGTTGAACAAAAAAGGTGGAAGTAAGACGTTTATAATTGATCTTGACTAAGTTTCCAAGGAAGAGTGTTGAGCTACCGACATTGACAGAAGTGCTATGTGGGGGCAACCCATGAGATTTTATTTTCTTTTGATTGTCTTTGATTATTTGTTTACTGAATTTATTCAATTATGATCTTTTTTGATTGATGTTAATTTGGTTTTTGTTAGAATTTCAATTTGTTTTCTTTTCAAAATTCTTATTGATGATCTCAATTTGATGTGTTTGTAGGTTATGGGATCATAGAGAAGTAATATTAAGCTTGGAAGAAGGTTTGGACTTATGAAAATCACCAATTCCCACATCGGATCATAGAGAAGTAATATTAAGCTTGGAAGAAGGTTTGGACTTGTGAAAATCACCAATTCCCATGTCGTGGGAATTGGCATGATTCCCACGATCGTGGGAAAGCTCTCCAGAATTCCCACAAGCGTGGGTTTTATCTCTAGAAAGTTTCCGGAGAGAAAACCTACAATCGTGGGAATTGGGGTGATTCCCACGAGCCTGGGAAAGCTCTTCAGAAAGTTTCTAAAGAGAAAACCCACAATCGTGGAATTTGTGCTGATTCCCATGATCGTGAGAAATCTCTCCGGAAAAATTTTTGGAGAGTAATCCCGCGATCGTAGGAATTATGAATTTTGAAGAATGGGTGAAAGAAGAAAAGAGAAGGGAAACTTTAAGTTTTCAAAATTTCACTCCTCTCTCTAACCCATGGAATTCTCTCCTCTTGCTCTCTAAAACCCTTCATTTTCCTCTAAATTCTTGGTATTTTCTTTATCTCTTTGCATTAATCTTACAATCCTTTCATCTTTTCATGCATTAATCATTCAAAAACACAAGGATTTGGGTAAGATTTTGTTCTCTCTCTCTTAAATACGAATTTCACTCATTTTCTTCTCAATTTTTGCAGATTTTCCTCTTCCAATGGCACCAAGGAAGATGATGGCTTGAAAACCAACTGACGAAATCTGCCATCAGGTTTTCAGCAAAGGCAAGAGCGATTTATTGGCAACTTACCGTTCTCCATTTCTAATTTACTTGGAGGAAGAACTTTTCCGTGACTTTAGAGCTAGAGAATTAGTCACTCCTAGGTATTTTGATTTGAAGTGTTAGAAAACATAGGAGTGCGGCAAAAAATTTAGCAATTAGCTGCAATTATAGGGTGGAATAGGTTTGTTCGGTGTGACGTACCCATTATGACCATAGAGTTTTCACCAATGTCAGATATAACCCGAAAATGGATGTTTTCTAGTTTAGGTTATTCAATGATGTTTACAGATTAGATTATACTGTCATGTATGCTCTATTTGAATTATCGAATACTAAAATTCTAGATGATCACACTAATTTTGATATCGATAGTTATTGGAAAACTCTAATGAGTGATGCATCCAATTCTTTAATCCGTAGTACCGAGCATTTACTTTTACATAACTGTGTTCAATAAAACTGAAAGCGACAAATGCTCATCAAAAGAATTTTTCTTTTTATGGTGCATGGATAAAAAAGTTAAAATTAACGCACCTTTTAGAATTTATCGATCAATAATGAGTATCATTAATAAAAAGAGTTCATATTTTAGAATGGCGCATGCTATTACTGCTTTAGCCTGTTATTATAACCTTAACATAGAAGAGGTGCGTATAATGCCATACGATATGTTTGACATATCGTATTTGAGGCGATCTGAGATTATAGAAGTCTTGTCTATAGAACTCTATAATCCTCAAATATGTGCTGTAGTAAGGAATAGGAGAGGCCAAGATACAGACACAAACTGATCCTTCACATCTCGAGCAGCTATGGAGCCAAAGGAGGAAGCAGTCTAAGTAGAACATAATGCACCAGTAGAGGTCGACCGATACCAACAAATTCTCCACCAGATCTCTATCAATCGACAAAAGATGACATCCTAATTAAATGAACTCGGCACCCAAATAAGGCAAGTCCATAAGGAGCAGTGCAGTTTGAAGAAGAGGTTCCTCAACTTCTATCAGAGGAACAATTTTGAAACTCCTTCACCAACATCGTCACCACCTTTATCTAAATAAGCTTTTCTTACCCTTTTACTTTTTAATTTTTTTGTTTCTCTTGTTTGTTTTCATTTCATTTTATGTTTGTTTATCCTCATGTTATTTATTTTGTTTAGATTAATCTCATCTTTTGTTTAGTTTCATGTCATTTTCTTTTAATAGGTTTCATATCACTTTTTGTTTGGCTTCACGTTATTTGTATGTTTTAATTTCTTTTGTTTGGTTTGGGGTCATTTTCCCTTACTTGGTAGTTGACTTGTCACATTGAGGACAATGTGAACTTTAAGTGTGGGGAGGTGACATTGACTTTCTTAATTTCATTGTTTGTATTTTCTTAAATAGGATGCATGGTTAGGCATAATATGTGCTTTGTGTTAGCAATGGAACCATACTTGAATTACTCTGATAAATATTGCCATGAGATTCTATTATGCTAGTTGGAATTATATTGAATGCATGCTTAAACTCGAATTAGGCTACTTGAGTGGAGGGTGAACCATATAGAGTGATGAAAAGTAGTTGGGTACATAAGCTTAGTCAGAAATTGACATTTGGAACAATGAGGTAGTGTAGAGATGAATAATGAGTTTTCATTTGAGTCAAAGTGAGGATTGAGGCATATGACTCCATTCATAGTCATTTTATTTCTTTGTTGAGTGTTACTTCCTTAGGTTACTACCTTCATAACTTGCTTTGAATCAGTTTGAGTCTACTAGATGCATGCTTAATAGAGATGATTTAGGCCCTTTTTCTTATTTTAACCCTTGGCTTAAACAACCTACTTTTTGCATTATCCCTTGCTACCTCTGTTGAGCCTTAATCTTTTGATTCTTAAAAGTACCTGAGATTTTAAAATTTTTAAACCTATTAACCTTCCCATTCACAAACTTAATAGAGTATTAAGTAATACATTAGTTGGGATCATTGTGAAATTTTTGGTACCAAAATGAGTTAAGTATACTTCTGCTTATGAGTTACATTGTATATAGTGCTATTTCGAGTCATAGCTCTTTCATGTATGAAGAAAAAGAAAGAAAAATAAAAAAAAGAAAGAATAATTGAGTAGTATAAATGACTAATAGAGATGATTTAGGCCCTTTTTCTTATTTTAACCCTTGACTTAAATGACCTACCCTTTGTAGGATCCTTTACTACCCCCGTTAAGCTTTAACCTTTTGTTTCTTGAAAACACTCGAAATTTTAAAACTTTAAAACTTTAAAACTTATTAACCTACCCATTCACAAGCTTATTAGAGTATTAAGTAATACTTTATTTGGGATCGTTGTGAAAATTTTACCGAGATGAGTTGAGTATATTTCTACCTGTGGATTTCATTGTATTTATTTGTTATTATATTCATAATTCTTCCATGTAGGATGAAAAAGAAAGAAAAAAGAAAAAGGAAGAATATGTGAGTAGCATCAGTAAGTGAAGAATATTAGTTATATTTGTATATCGAGGAGTTATGTTTTGTTATCCCTTTATTTCTGCTTTTTACGTTACTAATGATTATGCTTAACTATTTTTCCCTCTTTACCTACCTTAACCCTTACCACATTACAATCTTGAACAAGTCCTGTTGATCTATTCATGCATGCAATCATTGCAGAGGAGAATTAGTGTTGTAGCAAGCCTATGGTAGTGTAATTTCCTAGAGGAAGTTGGAGCAAAACATTAACCATCAAACCCTTGAGAGAACTGAGCGAAAACCATAAGGAAAATTCATATTACATCTTTATTTATCTTTGAGTGATAGTGCCAATTATTGAGTTTTCTTATGTATACCCATGAAAAAGTAGTCATGACATGTGTATTAACTTGATATTTGAGTTGACTTAATTTTGAGGGATTATATGCTTTAATCTTTGTGAAAATGAAGTGATAGAATTGATTGGTTGTATTTATTTTGCTTAAGGTCAAGCAAAAATTTAAGTGTGGGGATGTTGATAGTTGTGCATTAGTCTATGTTTTTCTATGTAATTAGCATGTGTTTTCTTGCATAACTATTGATTATTATTGTAGTTTAGGATTCATTTTGTATATTTTTGTTTAGTTCGATTTCCATTATTGTTCTTTTATGTTTGATGTTAATTTAGGGTAAGAATTGGCTATTTTTGTGTAGGATGGAAGATGGAGCAACTTTGAGGTTAAGCTAAAAATCAAGAGAAAAAGAAAAGAGGAAGTGTTCTGTGGCCAATTCCCACGATTGTGGGAATAGAATCAGAATCTGAGACATTATGCGAGGCTTCATTAAACTTAGGGTTTTTGGACTATTTAATCATAATTAAACCTCCATCTTTATGGGTGATGAAACCATTCTATAAAAACATCATCCTTGAGTGAAGAACAAATGTTTGGAGCCTTAAGGAAGGATTGAAGTCAAGGATCATCATCAAGATTGGGGAAAATAGAACATCAACACCAAAATTTCCAGATTTTGGCAAAGAAGGGAAGGAGTCTTGTTATTCAATTTTCTGTCAATTTTTATTCTTCTATTCTTTGTAAAATGGTTTATTTGAATGTTGATGATGTTATGGAGACCATGTTAGGCTGATTTTGTTTTATAGATTGCTTTTGAACTATTTTGTTAGAACTCCTATTTTATTGAATTTACTGTTGTCTTTGATGATTGTTGCTTTTATTGGTTATCTTGCAACAAATCGAGAGATTAAGTAAGATAAATTTGTGTAGGAATGTACAACGAGAGTTGGCGACCTATAGACTAGTAAACTTCATGTTAATTAAATAGCTAGAAGAGAGATCTCAGCTAGCCAATTGATCACCCATAGGATAGTTTAATAGCTAGTTGAATCGATAGAGCCATTGGGTATGTTAATCGATCGTCTAATTAATTTCCTTTAATTCGATTTCGTACAATTAATTACACCTTGAGAGAGGGTAGTTAATACATTCAGAAGTCTAGGGTGAGACACAATTCAATCAATAAAATAGGAGGGAACAAAATAGGGAAAAACTAATTTCTAGTCTTTAGATTCTTGAATTCTGATTATTCTACACATTGGTATTGTCTATTACTTTGTGTTAGTCTTTTATTTTTATTCTAATTTTTCAGATTATTTTTATTAAACAATTTCCTTTCTTAAACAAAGTTTTATCTAAATTAAGTAGTGTCTGGGCATCAATCTTTGTGAGATCAATATCTGCTCTTTTAAGCTACAAGTCACCACCCGTTCACTTGCAGTTTTTAAGCGTAAAACAAGTAGATAGGTTTTACCATCAACAATGACCCTAGTGATCTTCGTCAAGGGGAAATATTTATCCAAAAAAGCCTGCACCAGCTATTTCCATATTATGGTGTTCTTTGGGATAAAATAATTTAACCATATCTTGGCTCAATCTTTAAGTGCGAATGGAAAGATCCTTATGTTAGTTGCCTCCTCCAATAATTGATTGTATCAATTATATTACAAATCTCCAAAAAGTTTATCAAATGAGCATTGGGATCCTTATTGTTTGGTATATTAGTTTACGACATATTATTCAGCACCAATTTAATTTTAGATGTATTGGTTTGCACTGGTGGTCTCATTAGTTTTTGTTGGTTAGCATTGAACCCTGGCCTCATAAGTCCATAAAGTTTCTTTTTTGTTCTCTTTGATTCCTTTCCTCTACATTTTTCCCTCTATTACTTCTTAGTGTTTCACTTTTCAAACTCCCTTTCTTGTTTGGTAATGTCAAAAACTTATGTCTATTAGTTTGCTTTAATTCCTTGTAGATCTTGTGTTCATACACCTAAAATCATTATATCAAGGTAACTCGAATTGTACTAAATTCTAAAAAATAACCTTAAAAATGGCACTAAAAATTGTTGAAGTTTTAAATTAAAAACTTTCTTTGCTATAAGTATATAGATTGTAAATCACAGCATAAAAGTATCATCCTATAAGGAATTGAATAGTCATCCACAATTCTTGTAAACTTTTTTTAAGGTAATAATAAGATAAATCATTAAAAGTTAAACTAAAAATAAAGAATTGATAAATAAATAATAAAATAAGCAGTAGTGAATTGGTTATTTCATTAGTAATGAAAACTTTGAAATAATTCTTAATTTAGTACTACTTGACCCTAGATATCTAGTAATTATAATTATCCTCTCTTAAGATCTAATTAAGTAATCCCAATTAAAATATATAAAAATTGAACTGTGACCTCTTAATTTATCAAAACTCTTCCTAACTATGCAATTATATTTGAAGCAATCTTATGGGTAACTAACAAATAATTAAGATTTGTCTTCATACCTATTAATTTGATGTTTATAGGTCTACTAAGGTACCAGTCCTCACTATACAATAGAACATAATCGATCCAATCTAGTCTCTCGATTCAAATTGAATATAAAGTAATAAACATCACAAGCTTATTTCATTAAATCAAGAATGTGAAGTTTAACAAATAAATCAAAAGTAATTCCTAACAAATAAATCAAAAGTAACTTAGGTGAAGTTTACCCAAGTTTTTCTGCATTTATGCACAATTGTGGATTATATAAATCGTGTCAATTCATGTTCTCCAGCTCCTTCTTCATATTTTCTTAAATTTTCCTGTCTCCACTCATCTTCAAACACATCAAACAACCCTTGAAACATACAATGAAGATCAAATTCTTTCCCTAATCAATAATCAATCAAACAAATACACATAATAAATTAGTAAGGATATAAATTTAAGTCCAAAAAAATAATTTTCATATGAGAAAATAAACACTCCCTAATATATAGAAAACAGACTATAATTTACACCTCTCAGAAGGCATCAATTTGGAAATATAGCTTTTGATTAATTAAAAATTGAAAATCTCTAGATTTAAAACCCAAAAATATTGAAATTTTAATTTAATGTAATTTATTGAGATTTTAATGAAATAAGGGATGATATTTTTCAAAGAAAAGAGTGAATTGTTTAGGATTTTGACGATATAAAGATAAAAATGATAATAAAATAAAAAAGGCATATGAAATATTAAAATAGGAGGACTAGTTGACCTTATGACTCAACTGGTTAACCAATGTTACTGTTTTAGAGAGAAGTAAAAGTGAGTAATGCAGGTATGGTTTGGTTTTAAAACCTCGATCTAATGGTGAAATAGTATATTATATTGGTAAATCACTAAACATATCTAGTTAACCAATAAATGCAACTAAACTCTTCATTAATACTTTAGAAAGGAAGCATTATTAGAATTAGGAACATTGGTCTACCACTAAAGGATATTTTTTGACCAGTGCGACTATTTAGATGACCAAGCAAGTAACCAGACTATAGATAAACTCTTGGTAAAGGATATAAATGTGATTTTTGGGTACACTTGTTGAGCGCATTAGGATATTTTTTGACCAGTTTTTTTTAAAATATTAGAAAATAGTAATAAAACTTGAACAAAAATTACTAAAAATATATATCAACCAACTTAATATCAATGAAAATGAGTTAAATCATATAAGGGGCTTTGTTAAAAAGAATTTCTATCAAACCCAAATCAGTTACAGGGATATTTTGTTCCTTCTCTCTAGTTAACCAAGTTTTGTCCTAGTCTTCTTTTATAATTCACCCTTTTTCTTAACTATTGCATTCCTAACACTTTCCTCTAATTCTCTTCCACTCTACACTTATCTGCTTAACTAGAAACTAGTTTTTGTTCAAGAATTTCTCTCTTTCTCTATAGTAATCTTCTTCTTCTTCTTCTTCTAAGTGAACTTTATGAAGGTCATTATGATCTTTTTGTCCTTTACTAGCCTTTCCACCTCTAAATGTATATGCACACACACACACACATACACACACACACGCACACACACGCACACACACACACAGAGACACACACACACACACACATAAATTTTTTCATATGGATTTATTAGAAACAACTTCTTTACAAGTTAGGTGTCAAGTTACGTACTACTGGACCTCACCAGACCTCACGTATTAGTAAGAATAACCTTCCTGCCTCTAGTTTTTCTGACCCTGGCAACTGTAATCCAAAAGTAGCTATCTGGTAAACTTACTCTCTCCTATCAGAAATTATGCAAACCTCCACACAAGCTACTTTGCATAATTTTATTACGGACAAAGATCCTTCTTTTCCCTTGTATAGAGTAATACGAGTTCCTCCAATTACAACATAATCTTTAAAAGCCTTGACTTCATCCTCTAACCCACATATTAAAGAGCAAACACAACAATTAGTAAGAAAATCATTAGTGCAAGTCTTAAGGGATCAAAAATAAACAAAAAGCTTACATATTTCCCTTCCAATAGATCTATAAATTTTAATAAAGTTACAGTAACTGACTTCTTAATAGGGAAGTGCATGACATAGCTGTAGCTATCACAAGCAAGTATGAGTGAATTGGTAATGCGTTGTAACGCTAGTCAAAATAAACTAGACTACTACTATAGTAGTGGCGAGTCTAGGACGATCCCACGAAGAGTGTTCGGTTAGCTTTTAACATGAAATCAATCAATGATTAGGTTTAAGAGGGTTTTGGTTTTGTTTCAAAGTAAGAAAAATAAAAATAACATGTAAAAAAGATGAAAATGGTAAATTCTTTTGGAATTTGGTTCTTTGATTCAATCTCGGCCTACACCTTAATTAGACATATTTCAATAATTTATTGTTCTCAAACCTCTCTTGGAAACTATTAATCGTAGGTTAACCTATTAACCTGAGTTTTCCCTTAGGTATCGTTTAATCAAGATACGATCATTAATTAAAGCTAACTACTGATTAACCTAAGATACAATCTCTAGATTTAATTGGGTTGTAGCATTACAAATTAGGAAAATCGATTAATCAAGGCAATAACCACATACGATGCATCATTTAACCTACGTTATGTTATCCCTAATGATTACAAACCATTAGTCGCTACAAATGAATTTCAACATAACAATTACAAATTAAATTGAATATTTTAGCAATGGGTTTGTAATAAAATGATCCAATGAATGCATCAAAGTTGTCTTTTCATAACACCTAAAGTCATAAACATTGGATAACATAATCAATTTATAAAGAGAAAGAAACAACAAATATAAGGAAGGAATGCTTAACCAGGTTGTCGACATTGATGTTGTCTCTAAACCGGTGTCGAAAAGCTACCCCTCCATGAGTTTCCTCAAGGTGGAGAGCATGCCTCCTCTTCATCAACACCAATGTTATCTCCAAATCGGTGTCAAAAAGCTACCCCTCTATAGGTTTTCTCGCAATGGAGAGCATGCCTCCCTCTTCATACTCTCTCAAAGCTCCTAAAGTTCCCAGCGGAAACATTCCAAAATTTTTTATATTTTTTGTCATAAAATGAAGGATTTATAGCATAAAGTAGGGTTTGAGTGAGGTGTTAATGTATCACAGTGGTGTATGGAGTTGTCACAGGTATGACTGTGTGTCACACCCCAGACTTAACATTTCATAGACGTGAGAGTGACTCAAGCCCATACAAGTATATTACACAGTCGTGAGTTAAAATTCATGGCTTCGCAATGAATTGGTATGGCCGTGAGTTAATGCTTACAGCTATGCCAAATAATATATGGTCTTAAGTTTCATGGACTATCTCTCTTCAATTTCTCAAGTGTAGCTGACACATTCTCTACCATATTGCTCCAACTGTTGTTCACCAAGTGCAGCTGTCACACAATAGAGCAAAGAGAGGTTTCAATGCTTCCCTTACTCCCACTTGCTGCAACTGTATCACCTAACACACCTATGCTTTATACATAGACTGGGGTATGTGTGGTGTCTAACTCACATGAGATACCTTGTAGTCCCAAACATTCCATACATAATCGTGAGTGATGCTCACAGTTATGACACTTTTATGCAGCATGTACTGAGAAATGTTACTTCGTCATCTTGATTTTCTTATCTTTAGTTGCTTTAATATTTCTCATTCTTCCTCTATGATGATAAAGGATTGTAATTCTCTGAAAAATAGCTCAAATATGTTGCTTTTGACTCACTTTAGCTCCTTCAATTCTGAATGATACCTAAAACCATATATGAACTAAAGTAAGTATCTTAAGAAATTTCATATCATTGATCGCTAAGTGTTATGGAATAATTATAGAATCAATTAAGCACATATAAATTTCCCCCATACGTCGATTTTGTCCATCTTTGAGCAAAACATCAAAATTAAGCTCATAGATCTAAAAAAAGTTGCTTAGTTCTCGTATGTTCTAAGAATATATAATTATAAGCCAAGATCAATGACTTTTAAAAATCATAGCAAAAACTCAACATTCCAAGCTTTTACTTATTCAATACCTTTAAAAATTGAGCAATCTAATGGTAGACTTGGAAAATGTGTTTAACTAAAATATGTTCATGGGTATATTTAACACCATTCATGATTATGTAATTCCATAACTTTACATATCATTTTATTTCTCCACCATTAAAATTCATATGCAAAATCATGAATCAAAGGACATTTTAAGGCTGTAATATGGGTAAAGGTAAGGTGAGATGTATTTTAGTCAAGTAGCATGAAAGCCATCAAATATAGTGAAACAAAAATAGCACTCAATTATACCAACAAGTGCAAAAACCAACATTCACTCACTGTTGTGTACATCTGAAGTAAATCACATGTTAGTAAAGATTTTAAGTTCAAGAAACTAGATACACAAGAAGGGGGGTTGAATGGTGTATCCTCCTTTTTTACTATAAAGTCTCTAAAAGACAACTTTTCTTTCTTATTAGAAGAATATCACAACTTATTACGTAGATAAATCGCAAATTATTTCTCTAAGAGTTTTAACAACAAAGTAAACTAAAGTTAAAGAGTAGAGAATAGACGATGCGATTTTTATACTGGTTCACCCCAAACTGTGGGCTAAGTCCAGTCCTCAGAGTTCATCTGAGTGTTCCACTATTCTTCAAATGTTTACAAGTATTCTTTCCTTCCAGAGCCTCTTCAGGTCTTTTACAAAGTATTCTTTCACTATCTTAGCCTCTCTAGGGTATCAGCCTTTTCTTTATCTCACTGGAAAAGATTGTGAGCTTTTGTTATAGTAATGCGAGCTATATTCTAAGTAAGCACAGTAAGACTTTTCTCTCAGATTATCTAGTCTTTCTAACTTGTCTCAGTTTTTCTCTGCCTTATCATTATTTTTTTTATCTTCGATTGCGACTAATATTTATAGTCTTTGTCACTAACTGCTTCTTTGTTCTTGATAACGACTTCTTGATTCTTGATAACCGCTTCTAGATAATTGCTTCTTTTAGTTGAGTTCTGTAACTAACTCTGACTAAATAACTATCTGACATGCTAGTGTATCTTCGTGGTATCGCCTATGTCTTCTTTGATTTTATTTTGCCTTCATATTTGCGTCTGTATCTATGTCTGTGTCTACGTCTGCATCTGCGTCTGCGTCTGCATCTGCGTCTGCGTCTGCATCTGCTTAGTCTATGCGTTTGCGTCTGTATTGTCTTTGCATTTGCGTCTGCGCACTAACACACTTGTCAAAGACGTTCTTTTGTTTCTAACATTATTATTATTTGATTGTCATCAAAATTAGTCACCGTAAAGTCCTCTTGACTTAACAATCTCCCCTTTTTTGATGATAACAAATAATATGAATTTTTATTCACTTGATGAACAACAAAAGAATACGACGACATCAGATAAGAAGACAACAACAAAAATACACATTTCTTTTGTTTTTCTTCTCTTCTTTTTCCTTGTCTCCCCCTTTTTTCCTTTTCTCTTTTCTTCTCTTCTCCCCCTATTTGTTATCACTCAAAAATGTTACCTCAGATGCTTCATTATTTCAGAAAACATATGCTGCATCTCTGTTCTGATCAACTTGAGGTATGATTCTGTTGTTATTCGTTGATAAACTAATTCCTCATGTAGAGCACCAACTGAGTCTTGTAGATTGTCAACCTTAGTATTAATTTCTTCAATCTGCTTCACTAAGGATTCCTGACTCCACTGCTCAGAAGGTCTTACTTCTTCCATTCCAATAGTTTTTACTTTTTGAATTGGACTTAATGGAGAGAAGGTTGCATCATTTGATGTTTCTGATGGTAAGACATCGAGTTCTATTATTTTCGGGGTAGGATGTTTGAAGAGTTGCTTTCCTTTTGGAAGATTAAGGTCATCAGGTCTAGGTAGTTTAGGGATGGTTTTTCCAAGCAGGTGAAGCACATCTTTAAGTGAGGGTATGAAACTTAAAGGTCGAAAGTGCAAAAGTAGGTGCACAAGAGTCTTTAAGTTGACATACATACCTCCAATCTTTATGGATCTATACTGCCCTTTAGTCACTCTGCCAACTACCTGAGAACTGGCATTTGTGGTGAAGCGTCCACAGTTACTCTTTGATGCTTTCGAGATGTGATGGAAAACATAGACTCCTCTTATTTGTACTGCATGACATGTATCATCTATGTTCTGCACTGTTTCATGAATCTGTTCTTCTGTTAGGTCACCTATTGTTTTGTTAGGGTACATCTTCTGTTTCCCTTTTTTAACATTGTGTACAATGTGTGAAGCTCTTGGTTGTAAGTCAGGTGCGATTTTAATCACGATTCTACTCGTAACTGGTAGATAGTATACCGATCTTTGGTCATCTTCTGTGGATATGGTTCTAACATTTCATCCCTTAGAATCCCATATAATCTCCTTTCTTCATGATTAAGAAGATGCATAGACCAATTGTTGATCAAAATAGATTCCATCTATACCTTGACCAACCTTTTCACAGGTTCTCTAATTATTATTGAGCTTCTGCTTCTTACAGGTACCTCTTCTTCAATCACTTTTGTTTTCAAGTCCTCTTTTCTAATAGGACTAAGAGATTCCACTCTATCTTCAACTGATTTTTCTTTTCGTTGACTCCCAGTTGAAGTGGTTTCTTTCTGACTGGTTTTTAACTTTTTACATTCACTAGCCAGTCCAGAAGGTGGATGGAGTTGAGTTTGCTTTCTTTCAAACTCCAATTTCTTCTTTATTCCATTCTCCCTGTTTGACTCCGTCTGCACTTGTTGCAGAATTGAGACTAGAGATCTGGTGGCTTGTGGTGTTCTTTCTATCTGTTGAGATTGTACACCAGGATTCACTCGACTTCCTCTCTTCTGGTCTTCTTGTCGGAGAGTTAATACTCTTAGTGATCTCTTTGATTTTTTGACTTGTTCAAAGTCAAATGCCTCTGCCTTTCTTTTGACTAACACTTGTTTTCCAGATAGACTCACCTGGCTTTCTTTTTTTTGCCTCATCGTCTTAGCTTCAGCTGCTACTTTAGACGATTTCTTCATTTCTTCTACAGCCTTTCTCTCAAAAGATTGAGGTTTATTTTTCTCTTTGGGAGTAATATTCCCACTCATGCTACGTCTGAGTGTATGCCCCCCCTCAATTCTTACTTTTGGTGTAGAAATTGTACTCAATCCCATTTTGCCAATGGTTGTTGTTGTAATAACACTCTTAATGTTCATCTTCAACCTGTTTCCTCTGTCCAGGAAAATTCCAGAATCTCTAAAGATTCTTGTCAGCAGCATGCTATACGGATAAGCATTAGAGTCCTTCTTCATCTTCATTATGTACCTGAGAATCAGGTGTGGAAGATTGATAGGCTTATGGTTAAGAAGATAAAACAGGCATTGCTCATCAATCGTTGGTGACTCGTCGAACTTTCAAGAATTGTGTAAGAAAATAGGAATATGGCTTCGTCTACCCAGAACTCAGAGACCGTTTCTCATGGAGTTTATAAGAAGAGTGAGGCTATTTGTATATGTTTATTCTGTACCCAAAAATAAAGTTTCTTGTACAGTTTAGGAAAAAACAGAAGAAAGGGTGAGAAGTTCGGTCATTACTGTCCAAGGGCGAGAGATTAAATCAAAGTGTGTGCGGGAAAATGAGAAAAAATATTACCACGTATGAATCAACGTGGATAAATTAACAATTGGATGGTCCGGTCCTCGCAGCTGAAAAGCTTGCCACATTGTCAGCCAGGTGATACTACTACTTGTCGCTTACAGTTTCCTCCCCATAATTCACGATTTCCCTGATTGCAATATGCGAATTTAGTACAATGGGGACAGTAAACGCCTCACAGAATGAGCATTAAATATATGTCTAACTTAATCTTAATATTTAATAAGATGTATTAAGTTAGCATTCAGAAGTAGAGCTTGTAATAATGATTTTATAAAAATACCCTAACTCATATTTCACCTTCTTAACTGTTTAATTTTCACATTTAGTATTCTTAACAAGTATTTATATTATTCATTACTCGTTGGTTCATTTTTCTTTTCTTCTATAACTTATGTAAGCAAAAATCTTTTGTTCATAAATGCTAGTATTGATTTTTTTATTAAATTATCATATATTTCATTTGCACCTTAAAAAACTTAAATTTATAATGTTAGTGTTAGTGTTATGTAAATAAAAATAATATTAATAGGTTAAATGACATCTAGTAATGTTAGTGTGATGCATGTCAAATAGATTAAGTTATTAACTTTATAATTTATTTATCTATTACATTTATATAATAACATTTAATAAGTAATATTAGTTAATTTCAATTAACATTAAAGTTTTTTTATATTTACAGTTGATGATAGTAAAGGTCTTTCATTGAGTTTTATTTATTAATTAATATTATAAATAAATAAAAATTACATTTATTTTTTCTTTATAGCTTATATTTTAAAAACTATTAACAAAAAATGGTATTTATTTTGCATATCTGCTTTTTACTACAAGTTGCAACTCGTATACTTGCAATTTTTAGCGCAAAACTAGAAGTCTATTTTCCAATCAACAAGTTTTTGGCGTCGTTGTCAGAGATTGTTTGTTTAGCATCTTGTTTACTTTACGTTACTTTGATTTAAGAGTTTTTGATACTTTTCTTTGTATATTTGCAAGTGCATGAACACAAGGAACACGCAAAGATTGAATGAATTTAGGGAAGAAGAGTTATCCAATATGACAAGAAACGAACGAGACACTACAATAAAACAACACAATCCGCGATGTTTTATTGATAAAACATTGCTAAATGTGAAGAATTTTCGAGACATTTAAAAAACGTCACGAAAGGTTCAAATTTTCCATGACGTTTTGTAAAACGTCGTAGACAAAACGTTGCAGATTTATAACACTTTTTGCGACGTTTTTTTATTAAAACGTCATGAAATAGAAACCACGATGTTTTGTTGAATAAAACGTTGTTGAAGCCTTCAGCAACAAAACTAATTAGGTGCTGCTGAATATAAGGGGTTTTTTATTTGTATAGCTTGGTGACGAAGAAGAATAAGATATAGAAAGGTGTTTGCTAAATTTT
Organism: Erythroxylum flavicans; assembly: GCA_027576715.1. Taxonomy (NCBI): domain Eukaryota; kingdom Viridiplantae; phylum Streptophyta; class Magnoliopsida; order Malpighiales; family Erythroxylaceae; genus Erythroxylum; species Erythroxylum flavicans. Next base: position 20,572 of record JANZXP010095609.1, read on the forward strand.
GGGGGCAACATATTCTAACTCTCTCTTCGCTTGGTTTTCGATTTCTCTTCCTAATGCTGGCTTATTGCATATTCAAATTTGACGATATAGTGGTGAAATTGCCCAACGATAGGCGGCGACTTTATAGAGTGGTTGAGTTAGAGAATGGCCTATGCGCTTTGCTCGTTCACGATCCCGAGATTTACCCTGACGGACCTCCACTTGATTCCAAAACCCTAAATGATGACGACGAAGAAGAAGAAATGGATGAGGATGATTATGAAGATGACAACAATGAAGAGGACCTAGGCGAAGATGAAGACGATGATGAAGAAGACGATGACATGAAAGGAAATGGCAAAGGAAAAGGAAAAGGAAATGCGTCTCAAGCTAAGAAGGTTGTTACCCCAATTCTTTCCTTTTTATTCAGATGGCTTCCTAGCGATACGATAGAACTCTAAATTGCTACTTGCTACTACAACGTACATCGTTAAATGAGGTAAGCAATGGGAAATTAAAGTGTGTTTGTTTGGTCAGGCAGTAGTGGCAATGTGTGTAGCTATGGGTAGTTTCTTTGATCCTATTGACGCTTAGGGACTTGCTCATTTTCTATGTTTGTCTCTATTCTTTCTTATGATTGTATGTTAATGCATTTTCTGGTCCATAATGGATAAGCATATGGTGTTCATACTTTATAAGTTATATCTTTCCTTCCATTTCATATTTGAAAGCCAATTCCATAGGGATATGCAGCCATGGTTTTGTAATTTCTTTATCACCCTATTTATTTTTTCCTAGTCATTAATTGCTTTCTCCATTCAAAGAGTAAAACTTTATAGTAACTTTTTCTATCTTCAGAGACGTAAATATTCCCTTATTGAAAATCTCTAAACATAAACATCTGCCCTGCTAAGTATTTGGAAAATTTTGGAGTTATAAAGTGCTACTAACAAATTG
>JANZXP010095616.1:0-21503 GCA_027576715.1 Erythroxylum flavicans
GGGGAGTCCGTGAGGAGCTCCATGCCACTAGCGGGCAGGCGGGAGAAGCCTATAAATAGACAAGTGCACTTGACTCAACTTAGGGGACCACCACAAACCCAAGTAAACATGCATTTCATACATTTCACAAATTCGGCCAAAACGGCCCTTTTTTCGAAAGTCATGCTCTTTACATGCATTCTTTTTCACATGTCAATAAAATATGCAAACCTTTCCAAAAATCATACATACACAAAAGAAACACATCAACAAGTTCAAACCATCATAAAAGTAATAAATGCAAAATTTTAAAGTCTTAGGAAAACATTTAATGCATTTATTGAAAGCACATTTATTAAGCTAATTCCTCAATTATTAAAAAGTCACCCACCTTGAATCCTTGTGCTTAAGCTTGATCAAAAGCCCCTTCCACTTGCTCCTCTTGTCTTGAATGTTCCTCTTCAAGAACACAAAAACCCTAAAATTAATAGAAAATTCGAAATTGAAAACCTAAGAAAATAGAAACATGGATTTAATCCTTTAACAAGCATACCCATGCTTTTTCCTAAGCCATTTGAACCTAAACCCTCAAAAAAAATCCGAAAATTCTTACCTTAAAGTCACCCACGAAATTTTCTTCTTGCCCTAAATGGAAGAGTGAACCCTCCTCTTTCACTTTCCTTCTTGATAAATACTCCAAGAACACCTTTCTTTAGCAAAGAAAGGTGAACCCTAATTCTTCTTCTTCTTCTCTTCTTCTCTTAGCCGAAATCTCACTTCTTTGTCTTTGTCTTATGAAATTTTGTTCTTCTAACATTCATTCACGACACACACTTGTCTTCTTTCACTCTTTCACTTAACAAGGAGTCAAAAGACCAAAATGTCCCTCCTTGCAAGACTTTAGTTCTAACCTCTTTAGTGATCTTCCTAAAATGACCCTACAAGATCATGTTCTTTTAATTTTAAAAACTCCATAAGCTTTTCTAATTTAATCTCAATTCCTACTTTTAATCCATCAATCTTAGAAAAAAAAATTTCTAACCCCCAAAAACTTTATAATTAAAACCTAATCAAAACCAAATTAATCGAAATAAATCCTCAACAAAATCTAATCACATGCATTACTAGTATGGAGAGAATCGGGGTCCAACATGAGGTTAGAAGTTTTCATGGCCTATCAAGTTTCTATTGAAGGTTTGTTAAATCCTTTAGTTCCATTGCTACACCTTTGAGTGAACTTGTTTGATAGAATGTTTTTAAATGGGATGATGTTCCTGATCGAGCTTTTAATATATTGAAAGATAAGCTAACTAATGCACTTTATTATGTTTGCCAAATTTTGATAAAGCTTTTGAAGTTGAAAGTAATGCATCTGGAATTGGAATAGGTGTTGTATTAATGTAAGACTCTAAACTAATTGCTTATTTTAGTGAAAAGAAAAATGGGGCAGTATTGACTCATCCTACTTATGATAAAGAACTGTATGCATTAGCAAGAACTCTTTAGCAGCATTACTTATGGCCAAAGGAATCCAACATTCATTCTGATCATGAGAGCTTAAAGTTGTTGAAATCCCATGGTAAGCTTAATAAAAGGCATGCCAAGTGGCTGGAGTTCATACAAACTTTTCCTTATGTCATCAAGTACAAGCATGGAAAGGATAACATTATGGTTGATGAATTATCTAGAAGGCATGCATTACTTACTTCTTTGCAAACTAAACTACTTTTTTTTGAATTAATTAAAGAATTATATGAAAATGATTTTGATTTTGGCCACGTGTGGGATGCTTATTCTAAGTGCATGTTAGGTAACTTTTATAGGCATGAAGGATTTCTATTTAAGAAAGATAAACTGTGTATGCCTACTGGCTCTATTCATAAGTTACTTATTAGGGAAACTTATGAGGGTGGTTTGATGGCACATTTTGGTGTCCAAAAGGCTTTGGATATATTGCTTGAACATTTTTATTTGCCTAAAATGAAGCATGATGTGCAATTTGTTTATGATTATTGTATAACATGTAAGTAAGCAAAGTTTAAAGTAAAACAGTATGGCTTATATACCTCTTTACCTGTGCCTACTCAACCTTGGATTGATATTTTTATGAATTTTGTCATAGGTTTACCAAGGTCTCAAAGTAGTAAGGACAGAATATTTGTTGTTGTTGATCGGTTTAGCAAAATGGCTTATTTTATTGCATAGTCTAAAACTAATGATGCAACACATATTGCTGATTTGTTCTTTAAGGAATCTGTTCAATTGCATGGTTTGCCCAAGACAACTGTTAGTGATAGAGATAATAAGTTCTTAAGTCATTTTTTATACTCTTTATAAACTAACTTAGGAACTAAACTCTCATTTTCTAATGCTGCACATCCCCAAGTGGATTGACAAACTGAAGTAGCTAGTAGGACACTCACTACTTTGTTACGTACTATCATACATATAAACTTAAAATGATAGGAAAAGTGTTTGCTATATATTGATTTGTTTACAACAATTTTGTTCATTCTACTACTTCCTTTTCACCTTTTGAACTCATATATGGCTTTAGTCCTTTAACTCCTTTTGCTATTTTACCTTTACCTATTGACGAACATGCTAATATTGAAAGAAGAAAAGGCAGATTTTGTGAAGGATTTACACTTCAAGGTTCAGGCTAACATTGAAAGGAAAAATGAACAATATGTAAGACAAGTTAACAAAGGGTGTATAAAAGTTGTTTTTGAACTTAGACACTGGGTGTGGGTGAACATGAGGATGGAATGATTTCCCACACAAACGAAGTCCAAATTACAGCCCATATATATTGTTTTCAAGTCTTAGAGAGGATCAATGACAACACATACAAGTTTGATTTGCCAAGCAACTATGGTAATGTTAATATTACTTTTAATATTGCTGATTCATCTTTGTATGATATAGGTGATTTGAAGACGAATCCTTTCGAGGAGGGGTGGAATGATGGGGATCAAGATACTGACTGATTGGCTCAAGATGGTGTTAGCAATTTTCCCAAAACCTATTACAAGGAATTGAAGGTCCAATCTAGCAAGAAAAATGAATGAAATAAGCTTTGTAAGTATTAATCATAGAGATGAGAGAAAAGAAGGCCATTCTTGAAGTTGTTAAGGCATTACCAAGATTAATTACTTATCTTCATGTACAAGATGTTGGACAAAACTTAGTATATGGTGAACAAAGCTTGGAATCTAAGGTACAAGGTTGATCATCTCGTGTGAGTTTTAGGGAATCCGAATATGCATAATTAAGATATAGTAAACAACTGGGCTATTTATATTGATTTAACACCTTTTTGTGTGAGTAAGGCCTTTTTAAGACTTGCTTCTTAATAATTTCGACCATATCTAGATAAATCTTATTGTTTCCTTAATTTAGGAGGTTTTCACATTGAAGGCTAATTTGTATCTTGAAATTAACAATTTTCTTTCTTATTTGCGTCTTTCCTACTCAGGTATGAACTAGGAATAGGTAAGGAAATCTAATGTATTATAGGATTGTCATTCTTATCAATAAAAATTAAGGTATTTTCTAGCAAGATTTACTTGCTCTTTTGTGTTCTTGGTGGAACACAAATTTGACTTATCAAGGGAGTGATCAACCTTTGTGGTGTCTTATGATTGGGCTTTCCCTAAATTCACAAACGGTTGACCAAGGATCAGTGGATAGTTCTTATCTTCTTCAAAATCGAGAACCACAAAACCTACAAGAATAATGAAGTTACCAACTTGCATCAGAACGTCTTTCATTATTCCGAATGATCTTTTAATAGATTGATCAGCCAGCTAAATTAACGTCAATGTTGGCTTTACCTCACCCAATCCTAACTTCTTGAATATTGATAAAGGCATAAGATTAATACTTACACCTAAGTCACAAAAGCATTTCGTGAATTCAAATTCACCAACCACACAGGGTATTGTGAAACTCCCTGGATCCTTCAACTAAGATGACATCTGACTGGTGACTATGGAACTGCGGGAGCAAGTTAAAGCTACTATCTGTTTTCTTCCCAAGAAAACTTCTTTGATAATATGTCCTTTAAAATTTTGGCATATTTAGGCATGTGTTCCAATGAGAGATTTATATGTAACATCCTTAATTTCTCAACGAATTTTACAAGTTACGCATCCAGCTTCTTCTTTTGTAATCATTGAGGGAAAGGAATCTTAGGTGGATATAGTGGAGGAGCGACATAAGGAGGGTATTTACTCATATTCACTTCTTTCTCCTTTTCTTGATCTTTCTCAATAGGAGGTATGGACTCCTTTATTATGTTTGTGGGTATTTAAGTTCCTTCCCACTTCAAAGTGTAATAGCCTTTAATTGCTCTCTCGGTTTTGTTCCCAAAGTGCTAGGAAGAATTCCCTTAATTTGCGTAGAGAAAGTGTTTGACAATTTGTTTACCTGGACCTTTAGATTGTAGATTGAAGAGGCATGGTTCTTTATTACTTATTCAAATCTGCCTCCTAAACTCTTTTATACATCATTTAAGGTTCTAAGCTTGTCTAAAATTTTATCCAATTTAGATTACATTGAGCTCTGTTTATTTTGTTGGAAGCCCAGTTGTCTTTGAGATCTGAACTGGCCTCCAACAATATTTGTCCATGAGAAGATAGGGTGATTCTTCCACTCGGGGTTGTATGTGCTAGAGTAGGAATTGTTTTCCCCTCTTTGTCCATATTAAGCTCCTTTATAATTAAGTTGCTCTAGATCACTATCCTTCATCAAAAAGCAGTCCATCATATCATGGTCTATTTGTCCACAGGGTTCACACTTTAGTGCACTACTTTCACCGAAGCTGAGGATGAAGCCTTTATATTGGTAAGCGATCGAGTTAAGTTATAAATTTTTGCCTACATCTCTGTGATTTGATAAACAACTAAAATTCCTTTTAATTCTCAGAAAGTAGTGGTTTGTCTACTCTACTCATTCTTCTGTAGGCAGTCATTACTTTCCATCTACTATATGAACTCTTCTGCTTCATCTATCGTCTTTCTCGTCAATGACCCTCCTGAAGTTGCGTCAATCATTCCTCTTATATGTGAGGTTACTCCATTACAGAATGTTTCCAACAAGAATTCCTCGGGTAAGTTATGGTGTGGGCATTTCCGTTGCAAATCCATGTATCTTTCTCACACTTAATAGGTCAATTCCCTATCACTTTGTTAGAAGTTGGTAATTTCCTTTATAATCTTTGTGGTCTTAGTAAGAGGAAAACACTTGTCTAAAACAGCACAAACTAGGTGATCCCAAGTTGTGACATTGGCTGGGTTGGGAGAATGGTACCAGTCGCTTGCTCTATCTCTTGAAATAAAAGGAAAGAGCTTAATTCTTACCGCATCCTCCAACATCTGATGGTACCGAAAGGTTTCACAGATTTCAAGGAAGTTCACTATATGTGCATTAGGATCTTTATTTGTTAGTCCATAGAATTGCACACTATGTTAAAGCATATTTAGGAGGGTTAGTTTAATATCAAAAGAGGCTGCTTGTATGGTCTAGCTACTCCTTCGTTAGCTACATTGAACTGTGGTCTCATGAAGTCTATAAGTGCTTGTTGTTGATGTCCTTGGTTTGCTCCGTGATCTAAATCTTGTTAAAATTCCTTGGTCATTGTTGGTTTTGTGATTTTGTCTTCTTCTTCATACTGAGCTTTCCTAATTGATCATTTCAATCGAGTGATATTTAACTCTAAGGTTTCAGTTGCATAACTCGAACTTCTCATGACTCTTGTGTTTATGCAAGAGCACAGATTTAGAAATAGAAAGAAAGAAAGAACATAAATTAAAAACTAACTAAAATGCCTTAAATTAAAGAATTAAACTAATCGGCTCCCCAACAATGGCGCCAAAAACTTGATCAGGTGTTAATGTGTGTAGGTTTTAATAATACCCTCAATAATCTGCAAGCTCACAGTCCATTTGCGTAGTACCTAAGGTGTTGATCCCACGAGGAGGGATACTCTAATCCTAAAATTTAAGACCATAACAATTCAAAACAATTCAAAATGTAACAAAACTAAAATGAGAATTCAATTTAATCAATCAAATCAAATTAAGACTCAATCATGAAAATATTAATAATTCAATAGTTGCAACACACACCCAAGAATATTAGCCTAAGGGAATTACCAATTAAGAGAAAGGTAACTTTATCTATCCTTAATACTAACCTAATTGATTATGAATTATTCGGATTATTGGTTCTAAACAATCCTATAGTTGATTACTATCTCTTGAGTTATAACCATTAACCCTATTTTATAAACCCTAATCAGATTATGAAAGTTGTAATCTCTTAATTAACAACCTATCCAAAATCCTAGTTAGTTTTAAAGTTCTTTAATAAACTACTAAAAACTTATGCAAGATCTCTCTTCACACAATTTACCAATTTGATTTAATTCTAATTCTATTAAATCACCTAACCCTCGTTACCCTAATTTTATTTTTTTCATTCAATTCACCCTCTCAGTTTATTATCGAATTATGCACTTTTAGAATTAAACCACAATAAATCCAATAACGCATAAACAATCAAATTTCATTAACTCAAAGATAAAAAGCTTAAGGTGAGTTTATAACATCTCAACTTTCAAAAATCCTATCGTCAAACTGTTACCCCAATTTTATAAAATAAAAAAATGAAAAATAAATAGGAAATACAATCTGAAAGGAGGATAGGAGGCAGTGACGTTGGGAAACTCCTGATCTGGGAAGTACGTCGAGTCAGCTTCTTCTCCACTTCTCTCTTCCTTGTTCTGTTTCTCAATCTCTTGATGAACGCTCTCTAGGTTTCTCAAAAGTGGTTGATGCCAAAGCTCCCTCTACCTCTTTATCTTATTCTTTAAATATCCTTTATGTTTTGAGCAGTCTTAAGGTTTTTCCAAGGTTTGAAAAGTCCAGAAAAATCCCTCGAAACTTGACATTTTTGAATGTCTGCGTGTCTTTTTGATGCAGGCCACAATTGTGGGCCAAATTTGATCCTTCTGTCACAATCATGACATGCAGGCCACAATCGTGGGCCATGTCCTAGGCTTCTTTCATGAACATGGCATATGGGCCACGATCGTGGGCCCTTGTTTCGGCTTGAATGTATCTGAAACTTCTCCATTCTTATATGTTGACCTTGAAACACTAACAAACACATCAAGTTACCTTAAAAACGTAATGTTTAAGCTTAAACACTTGTTTAAACTGTTTGTGTGTAACTATACAACATAAACTATTCGTTTTATACTCAAAAACAAAATGTGAACCGGTCATGACTTGTAGTTAAAAAGTAGATATTGATCCCACAAAGATTGATGCCCAGACACCACTTAATTCAGACAAAACTTTGTTTAAGAAACAAAATTGTTTAATGCAAATAATTTGAAAATTAAAATTAAAATTAAAAAACTAACACAAAGTAATAGACAATACCAAAGTGCAGAAAAATTGAAATTCAAGAATATAAAGACTAGAGATTACTTTTTTCTCAACTTGTCTGCCTCCCATTTTATTAATCGAATTACATCTCACCTAAGATTTTTGAATGTATTAACTACCCTCCCTCAAGGTGTAATTAATTTTCCCTAATCAGATCAAATGGAATTAATTGAACGATATTTCAACCTACCCAATGACTCCATCAATTTAACTAGTTATTAAACTATATTATAGGTGATCAATTGAATTCGTCGAGATCTCTCTTATAATCAATTGAATTCGTTGAGATCTCTCTTCTAACTAATCAATTAATGTGATGATTGTACGCCTACAGGTTACCAACTATCGTTGCACAATCCTACACAAATCACTCACTAGCTCGATTTGTTGCAAGATAAAAAATAAAATCAACAATCATCAAAGACAATTTCATTCTATTCAATAAAATAAGAGTTCTAACAAAACAGTTCAAAAGCAATCCTTAAATTAAATTAGCCAATCATCGTCTCCATAACATCATAAACACATAAATAATCCATCTTACAAAGATTAGAAGAAAGAAAAACACAGAAAAATGGATAAAAGGAACTTCTTCTCTTCTTCGCCAAAATCTGGAATTGATGTGCTATTTTTCCCAATCTTAATGATAATCCTTGATTTTAATCCTTCCTTAATGCTCCAAAAGTGTGTTCTTCACTCAAGAATGGTGTTTTTTATAGAAGTGTTTCATCTCTCTTTGATGATGAAGGTTTAATTATCTTTTAATAGTCCAGAAAACCCTAAGTTTAATGAAGCCCTGTATAATGCCTCGGATTATAATTCCCACGATCGTGGGAATTGGCACGTTTCCTATGATCATGGGAATTTTCAACAGATAGACTACTCTTTTCTTTTGCTCTTTGATCTCTAGCTCAATCTCTAAGTTTCTCCATCTTCCTTCCTATATAAAAATAGTAAATTCTTATCCTAAATTAACATCAAACATAGAAGAACAACAATGGAAGTCAAAAAAAATGAAAACATACAAAATGAATCCTAAACTATAAAAATAATCAATAATTATGCAAGAAAACACATACTAATTTAGTTAGAAAATAAGGACTAATGCACAACTATTAACATCCCTATACTTAAATCTTTACTTGTCCTTAAGTAAAATAAATACATCCAATCAATTCTTTCACTTCATTTTCACAAAGATCAAAGTATACAATTCCTCAAATTTAAGACAACTCAAATATCAAGTTAACACATATATTGTGACTACTTTTTCATTGGTTTACATAAGTAAACTCAACAATTGACACCATCACTCAAAGATAAGTAAAGATACGAAAGGAATTTTCTTCACAGTTTTCACTCATTTCTCTCAAGTGTTTGATGGTTAGTGTTTTGCTCAAACTTCCTATAGGAAACTACACTACCATAGGCTTACTAATACACCATTTATAGCTCAAAAGGACTTGTTTAGGTTTGTATATGGTAAGGGTTAACGTGGGTAAAGAGGGAAAAAGATTAAGCATAAGCATTTGTAAAGTAAAACATGGATAAAATAGGATAACAAAACATAACCCTGAGATATACAAATATAACTAATATTCTGCACTTATTTATGCTACTCATTTGTTCTTCCTTTTATCTCTTTTCTTTTTTTCCTTTTTTCATTTTTTTAAATACATGGAAGAACTATGAATCAAAATAGCACTATATACATTATAATTCATAGGAAGAAATATACTCAACTCGATCATCTTGGTAAAATTTTTGCAACAATCCCAACTAATATATTACTTAATACTATACCAAGCTTGTAAATGGATAGGTTAATGGGGTTTAAGGCTTTAAAATTTTAGGTGTTTTCAAGAAACAAAAGGTTAAGGCTAAATGGGGATAGTAAGGGATAATACAAAGGGTAGGTCATTTAAGCCAAGGGTTAACACAAAAGGGCCTAAATCATCTCTATTAAGCATACATCCAGTACACTTAAACTGATTTAAAGCAAGTTCTTAGGGTAATAACCTAAGGAAGTATCACTCAACAAAGAAGTAGAATGACTATAGATGGAGTCATATGGCTCAATCCTTACATTGGCTTAAATGAAAACTCATTATGCATCTTTACACCGCCGTATTACTTAAATGTCAATTTGTGACTAAGTTTATGTAACCAACTATTTTTCATCACTCTAAACGGTTTACTTTCTACTTAAGTAGACTAATCCGAGTTTAAGCATGCATTCAATCTAATTCCAACTAGCATGAAAAAATCTCATGGCAATATCCATTAGAATGATTCAAATGTTGTTCCATTTCTGACACAAAGCACATGATATGCCTAAACATGTTTAACAAAATGTAAACAACGCAATTGCGAAAATCAATGTCACCTTCCCACACATAAAGTTCACATTGTCCTCAATATGACAAGTCAAACACCAAATAAGGGAAAATGACCTCAAACCAAACAAAAGAAATTGAAACATACAAATGAGATTAAACCAATCAAAAAATGACAGCAAACCAAACAAAAGAAAATGACATGAAACCCAACAAAACAAATGACAACAAGCCAAACAAAATAAAATGACATGAAACCAAACAAAAAAATTAAATTAAATCAAAGAAAGAAATTAAAAAATTGAAAGTAAAAGAGTAAGATGATGGTAGTGATGGTATTGGAGAAGGAGCTTCAAAATTGTTCCTCCAACAAAAATTGAAGAATCACCTCTTTAAGTTACGATGCTCTTTATAGACTTACTGCATTTGGGTGCCGATCTTATTGAGTTGGGGTGTCATTTGTTTTTGGTTGGAGGTGATCTGGTCGAGGATTTGTTGAAATCATTTGACCTCCACTAGTGCACTTAGTTCCTCCTCCTCTACTTCTTCCTCTGGCTCCGGGACTGCTCGGGATGTGAAAGGTTAGGAGGTGGCTGTACTGGTGCCCTCCCTGTTTCTCACTGCAGTACATGTCTGAGAATTTTTTAATTCCATAGAATGGAACTCAAAAATCTTAGAGCATCTCAAATATGATATGTCAAATATATCATATGGTGTTGTGCGCACCTTCCACACATGAAGGTTATAAAACTAGGCTAAAGTAGTAACAATATAAAGCATTTCAAAATATGAACTCTTTTTATTTATCAAACTCACTATTGATTTAAAAATTCTAAAAGATGTGTTAATTTTAACTTTTCCATCCATGCACCACAAATAGAAAAGTTGTTTGGCCGAGCATTTGTTACTTTTAGTTTTATTGAACATAATTAAGCACATAATTTTGTGTAAAAGTAAATGCTTTGCACTACAGATTAAAGAATTTGGTGCATTCTTAAAGTCAAAGTTTTCTTCCCTAGTTAGAGTTTTTCAATAATCATCTAAATAAAAATCATCGTGATCATCTAAAACTTTAGTGTTTGGTAAATTGAAAAGACCATGCATGACAGTATAATCCAATTTATAAACAGTATCAAATAGTCTAAACCAGAAAACATCCATTTTAGTGTTATATCAGATTGTGGTGAAAAACTCTATGGTCATTATAAGGTGAATAGGTACGTCACACCAACCAAACCTATTCTAACCTATGTTTGCAACTAGTCACTCTATTTTTTACCTCACTCCTATAGTTTCTAACAATTCAAATTCAAAATACCTAGGAGTGACTAGTTCTCTATCCCTAAGGTTGTACAAATACGTACCTTCTTCGTCCGAGTAAATTGGAAATGGAGAACAGTAAGCTACTGCAAAATTATGCTTACCTTCACTGGAGACTTCATGGCATAATTCATTAGTCGGTTTAGTCAGTTTCTGAGCCATCATCTTCTTTGGTGCCATTGTAAGAAGAAAATTTGCAAAAATAAGAGAAAGATGACTGAATTCAATTTTTAGAGAGAGAGAGAGCAAAATCTTACCCAGATCCTTGTTTTTTGAATTATTAATGCATGAAAAGAGTAAAGGATTGTAAGATTAATGAAAAGAGATGAAGAAAATTCGAAGAATCTAGAGGAAGATGAAGAGTTTTAAAGAGTGGGAAAAGAGATTTCGTGGCTTAGAGAGAGAAGGAGTGAAATTTTGAAGAATGGGTGAAAGAAAAAAAGGAGAGGGAAAGTTAAATTTCCCTTCGGATGGAATTACCACGATCATGGGAATTCACACAATTCCCACGATCATGGGAATTCACACAATTCCCACGATCATGGGATTTCTCTCCAGAAAGTTTCTAGAGAGATTTCCCATGATCATAGGAGTTAACTCATTTCCCATGATCGTGGGAATCAATCCAATTCCTATGATCGTGGGAAGAGGTGATTCTCATGATTCCAAACCTTTTTCCAAGCTTAATATTAGTTCTCCATAATCCCACAACCTACAAACACATCAAATTAATATTATCAGTAAGAATTTTGAAAAGAAAAACAACTTGAATATCAATCAAACTCAATTCAAGCATAATCCTAATTGAATAATTCAAACAAACAACTAGACAAAGACAACTAAAAAAACTAAACATGCTAAATTAAGGTCACTTACTTGACCATTCCTCATATATTCATGAAAGAGCGGAAGATAGGAAAGATATAACTTCCCTTTCTTGTTGATTTGTCCCTCCATAATATGGATTGCAGCGATGCCCATTGACCTTAAATGTTCCCCCTTGTCATTTTCTAACTCCAAAGCTCCATAGGGAAAAACTTGAAGAATTTTAGAAGGCCCACTCCATCTTGATTTGAGCTTTTTTAGTAAATAGTCGAAGTCTTGAATTAAAAAAAAGCACCAAGTCTCTAGTCTAGAATTCCTTCTTCTTGATGTGGCCATCATGCCACTTCTTAGCCCTTTCTTTATATAGCTTAGCATTTTCATAGGCATCGTACCTTAACTCATACAACTTATCGAGGTGTAATAATTGCTTTTCTCCTGCCAACTTCCAATCCATGCTCAATTTATTGATTGCCCAATACGTTCTATGCTCTAACTCTAATTGAAAATGACACGCCTTTCTATACACAAGCCGATATGGTGATGTGCCTAAGGAAGTTTTGAAAGTTATAATATAAGCCCATAGTACATCATCCTGCTTCAATGCCTAATTTTTCCTTGAAGTGCTCACTGTCTTCTCCAAAATCTTTTTCAGCTCTTTATTCACCTCCTCGACTTGGCCAGTAGTTTGGGGGTGGTACGGGGTAGTCACTCTATGATTAACATTGTATCTTCTCAAAAGGTTTTCAAACGGTTTGTTGCAAAATTGACTCCCCCCATCACATATGATTGCTCTAGGCACCCCAAATCTAGTAAAAATCTTCTTAATAAACTTCTGAACCACCCTGCCGTCATTAGTTGGAGTGGCAAATGCTTCATCCCATCTAGAAACATAATCAACTCCAACCAAAATATAGGTGTTACCTTCAGAGGATAGGAATGGTACCATGAAGTCCAGACTCCATGTATCAAATATCTCCACCTCTATTATGTTTGAAAGTGGCATTTCATCTCTCCTTAATATGTTGCCCACTTTTTAACGTCTATCGCACTTGAGTACAAAATCTCGAGCATCCTTAAATAGAGTCAGCGAATAGAATCCACACTCCAAGATTTGTGCAGCAGTCTTATTAGCTCTGTAATGCCCTTCATACAGTGAGCTATGACATTGTGTTAAGATTTCAGGCATTTCATCTTTAGGGACACACCTGCGAATTAAACTATCAGTATAGATCTTGTAAAGTACAGGTTCATCCTAAATATAACGAGAACATTGAAATAGAAAATGCTTTCTTTATTGATATGTCAAATTGGATGGAAGAATACCACCTGAAAGGTAGTTAGTAATATTTGCAAACTAAGGAAGGAAAGGGTTATCTACCATCATCAAGGTCTCGTCAAGAAAACTTTTCTCAATTTCCTCTTCCACTTAATGATGTCCTCCTCTAAGTCTTGATAAGTGGTCCGCTATGACACTTTCTGCTCCCTTCTTGTCTTTAATTGTAATGTTAAACTCTTGGAGCAAGAGTACCCACTGGATGAGCTCAGTCTTGGCATCCTTCTTAGAGAAAAGGTAACATAATGTTGTACGATATGTGAAAACTATAACTTGTGATCCTAAAAGATAAGAACCAAAATTTTTGCAAACAATTACCACCGTAAATAGTTCCTTCTCAGTAGTTGTGTAATTCAATTGTGCTTTTGTCAATGTCTTGCTTACATAATAGATAGCATACAACCTCTTCTCTTTCCGCTAGCTAAGTACACACCCAATAACATGGTCGCTTGTATCACATATAATCTCAAAAGGAAGAGATTAATCCTATGATGTCAGAATTGGTGCTATTATGAGTGCCCTCTTCAACATATTAAAAGAATCTAAACATTCATCATAAAAAACAAAAGGCACATCTTTAACCAATAGATGAGTCAGGAGTCTAGAAATAAGGGAAAAATATTTAATGAATTGTCTGTAGAACCATGCATAACTAAGGAACGCTCAGATATCCTTAATGTTGGTGGCATATGGTAACTATTCAATTATTTCTATTTTAGCGTAATCCACTTCAATCCCCTTGTATGAAATCTTATGGCCTAATACAATTCTCTCTTAGACCATGAAATGACATTTCTCCAAATTTGAAACTAAATAAGACTCCTCACATCATTGAAGCACTTTGTCTAAGTTAAGCAAATAATGATGAAAAGAATCTCCAAAGACAGAAAAATCATCTATAAATACCTCTATAAAGTTTTCATTCATGCTTATAAATATGGATATCATGCACCATTGAAATGTGGCAGGTGCATTACATAAAACAAAAGGCATCCTTTGGTACGCAAAAGTTCCATACGGACATGTAAAAATGGTCTTCTCTTGATCTTCTGGGTATATAAATATTTGATTGTACCCTAAATATCCATTAAGAAAGCAATAAAAAGAATGACTAGCCACTCTCTCAATCATTTGGTCTACAAAAGGTAAAAGGAAATGATCCTTCTTGGTGGTCAAATTTAGCTTCCTATAGTCAATACACACTCGCTAACTTGTGATAGTCCTAGTGGAAATTTTTTTCCTTTTCTTATTTTCTATCACCATTTTGCTACCCTTCTTTCGCACACACTGTACTGGGCTCACCCACTCACTATTCGAAATGGGGTAAATTATCCCTGCATCTAAAAGTTTCACCACCTCCTTCTTCACAACCTCTTGCATATTTGGATCTAAAAGTTTCAACTTCTTTATCTTTCTCTCACGGTTCTACATCCTTCTTCTAGGTTAATCCTATGCATCACCACATTAGAGCTAATTCCCCTAATATCATAAATTTGCCACCCTACAGCTCTCATCCTTTTCCTAATAGTATCCACTACTTTCTCTTCTTGCTCACAATTTAATTCATTGGAGATAATGGTAGGTAAAATGTGGTTCTTCCCTAAAAAGATATACCTCAAATGGGAAGGTAAAGGTTTAGTCTAAGGTAGGAGGTTTAACAGTAGAAGGTGGTGCAGGTGTACTAATTCTCTTTAATCTTTCTAACCCAACTTCCTCACATAAATCCTCTTGCTTCACACTTTCATCTTTATGTACTTCATTCACTTCATCGACTCCTTCTTTAATCTCCTTCACACACTCATCTACAACATCAATTTTCATACACACACTTCCATCCGTTGGTGTCTTCAAAGATTTTATCATATTAAACTCAACCTGTTCATCACCAATTCTCAACACAAGTTTCCCCTATGCACATCAACTAATGCCCTACCGGTATTCATAAAGGGTTTACCTAAGATCAATTGACAATTCTTATTAGCTTCAAAATCCAACACAATATAATCAATGGGAATTATAAATTTTTCCCCTTTTACCAATACGTCTTTCATAACTCTAAGCGGCCTTTTTATAGATTAATCCGTAAGTTGAATTAATATAGATGTTAGCTTGACCTTTCCTAGTTCCAGTTTTCTGAAAATAGACAAAGGCATCAAATTAATACTTGCACCTAAATCACATAAACATTTAGAAAATTCAAAATCACCAACAACACATAGAATAATGAAACTTCCTGGATCTTTCAATTTCGAAGGCATTTGGATTGAGATGATGGAACTACAATTTTCTGTCAATGTTACCATCTGATTATCCTCCCAAGTATGTTTATACGTGAGTACATCCTTAAAAAACTTCGCATACTTGGGCATACATTCTAAAGCTTCCACCAATGACAAATTAATCTGTAACTTCTTCAGTTTCTCTAAAAATTTGAAAAACTGAGAGTCCACTTGATGTTGTTTTACTCTTTGTGGATATGGAAGTTTGGGCTTGTACGGTGGTAGTGGTACATATGAACTTCCTTTTTCCTTTTATTCTTTCCTTAGATTTCTCTTTTTCTTGGCTATCCCTTTTCACACTTGGCTCTTCCATTTGCTTGCCATTTCGAAGTGTAATGGCTTTGAGTTGCTCCCTTGGAATGACCTCATTATTGCTCTATAAAATACCTACACTTTGAGAAAGTAAAGCATCAGTAAGTTGACTTACCTGAACCTCCAAGTTATGTATCGACGAGGTATGGTTCTTTACGATCTGGTCAAAATTTGCCTCCATCCTCTTTGTGCTTATTTTATTTTCTATTTGCAAAGGAATTGTGCTAATTAAAAATTTTTATTTGATAATGAAAAGAGAATGGTCTTTGGCTTCCTAATGGTTGTTAAGGTCAAAACCTGATTTGTGATTTGGAAAGACCCTTCCCTACTTTTCTCAAAGGTGGTAGAGGTAGAAAGGCTTTGAAAGCATAATCAGTAGTCAACTCATTTTCTTAACATAATCAGTCAACAGATTGGGAAATGCCCATTTCACCATCTGAAAAGCGGATGTTAGGAGTTGACAAGAAGATCAGGCAAAGTTGGCAAAGAAGGAATGGAATAAGGTAACTTGGAAGAATGACGACTTTTGGGTTCTTCACAAACTGGTCAAATTTTGCCTCCATCCTCTTTTGACTCTCCTCCTGGCTTGCAAACGTTCTTTTCTGACTCTCTTCTTGAGTTGGAAGTTTGGAATCAAAGATCTCCATAAACTTGTCCAACTTATTCTCCATAGCTCCCATTCGATCTTGTTCGAATCTCGACGGTCCTTGTGATCTCGCTTAGCCACCTGCATTGTTAGTATTCCAAGAAAAATTTGGATGATTTTTCCACCCCGAATTATAGATATTGGAATAAGGATTATTACCTTTCTGTGGCTGGCCTAGGTAATTTACCTGTTTGGTACCACTAGTTCCCAATAAAAAACATTCTGCTGAGCCATGGTTATTCTGCACACACATCTCACATTGCACTTGCATCGCCTTCGCTATAGAGGAGGATACTCCTTGCATGTTGTTTAGCTGCTTCGTAAGAGCTTTAATTTGAGCCTACAAAGTAGTCATAGAGTCAACAAGTATCATACCTTTTTTTATCTTTCTGCCCCTGTCTGCTCCTCTCACTAGATCACATGCAGCTATTGCTCGCCAACTCCTCCAAAAGATTGAGAGTTACTTCCACAGTCTTCCTCATTAATGAACCTCTATCTGTTGCATCAATTGTTCCTCTTATGTTCAGATTCACTCTATTGTAGAATGTCTGTAGCAGGAACTCTCTCAGAAGGTTGTGATGGGGACAACTTCTCTGCAATTCTTTAAATCTCTCCCAAGCTTTATAGAGAGATTATCCATCATTCTGTTGGAAATTTATGATTTCCTTGATTATCCTCGTCATCTTTGTCAACAGGAAATACTTGGCAAGGAATGCTTGAGCAAGCTACTCCCAAGTCGTAATCTGGCCTGAATTCAATGAGTTGTACCACGCTTTAGCCCGATATTTCAATGTGAATGAAAATAGTCTCAGCTTCAGTGTATCATCGGACATTCCTTTGAATCAGAATGTGTCACAAATCTCTAAAAAGTTTACGATGTGGGCATTCAGCTCCTCATTGGTTAGCCTATATAACTACACACGATTTTGTAGAATGTTGAGTAGTGCTAACTTTATCTCGAAATTATTTTCTTGGACCACTGGTCTTGCCACTTCTTGAGGACTAAATCCTGGCCTCATGAAATCCATCATAGTCCTCTCTGGTGCTCCTTGCTTTCCTTCTTTAGCCATATCTTGTTGTGAAAATTTTAGACGTTTTACCCTTTTTAACTCTCTTTCATGTCTCTTGATGTCGAGAAATTCATTTTCACTAACTTCTTCTGTTCTTTACGTGCTCCTTGTGTTTATGCACCTGCAATTACACAAGGAAAAGTATCAAAATTCTTAAATCAAAGTAATCTAAATTAACCAAGATGCTAAACAATCAATCTCCGGCAATAGCGCCAAAAACTTGTTGATGGTAAAACCTATCTACTTGTTTTATGCTAAAAAACTGTAAGTGTACAGGTCATCACTTATAGTTAAAAAGAGCAAATATCGATCCCACAGAGATTGATGCCTAGACACTACTTAATTTAAAAAAAACTTTGTTTAAGAGACGAAATTGTTTATTGCAAATAATCTGGAAGATTAAATTAAAATTAAAAGACTAATACAAAGCAATAGATAATACCAAAATGTAGAAGAATCGGAATTCAAGAATCTAAATACTAGAGATTACTTTTTTCCTTATTTTGTCTCTCTTCTATTTTATTAATCAAATTGTGTCTCACCCTAGATTTTCGAATATAATAATTACCCTCTTTTAAGGTGTAATTAATTGTCCCTAATTAAATTAAAGGAAATCAATTGGATGATCTCTCAACCTACCTAGTGACTCTACCGATTCAACTAGTTATTAAACTATCCTATGGGTGATCAATTGAATTCGTCAAGATCTCTCTTCTAACTAATCAATTAACGTGATGATTGTATGTCTATAGGTTTCCGACTCTCGTTGCACTATCCTACACAATTAATCTCACTCACTCTCTCGATTTATTGCAAGATAATAAATAAAATCACCAATCATCAAAGAAAAATTCATTCAATTCAATGAAATAATAGTTCAAAAGCGATCCCTAAAACTAAATCAGCCACTCATGGTCTCCATAACATCATCAACATTCAAATAAACAATTTAACAAAGAATAGAAGAAGTAAAATTGATAGAAAATTGAATAAGGAAACTCCTTCTCTTCTTTACCAAAATCTGGAAACTTTAGTGTTGATGTGCTATTTTATCCAATCTTGATGATGATCTTTGACTTCAATCCTTCCTCAAGGCTCCAAACATATGTTCTTCACTCAAGGATGGTGTTTCTATAAAAGGGTTTCGTCTCCCTTTTCACATTGAGGCTTAATTATGCTTTAATAGTCCAAAGTTTAATGAAGCCCCCATATTGTCTTGGATTGTAATTCCCACGATCGTGGGCATTGGGAACAGATGGAATCCTCTTTTCTTCTCTTTTTTGATCTCTAGCTCAATCTCCAAGTTGCTTAATCTTCCTTCCTACATGCCAATTCCCACGAGGAACATATGGAATCCTCTTTTCTTCTCCTTTTTGATCTCTAACTCAATCTCCAAGTTACTCAATCTTCCTTTCTACATAAAAACAATCTATTCTTACCCTAAATCAACTTCAAACATAAAAGAGTAACAATGGAAATCAAACTAAATGAAAACATATAAAATGAATCCTAGACTACAACAATAATCAACAATTATGCAAGAAAGTATATGCCATTTACCTAGAAAAATATATACTAATACACAACTATCAGCTAGTGTATTAACAAATAGTGAATCTAATGCTTTTAATAAACACTGGTCGACCAATATGTTATACTAGTTGACCAGTGCTCTACAATTAGATGTTACTATAACTAATTTTTAGCTCCAATGGCTTATAGGGGTCTTAAAACCTTATAAATAAGCGTTTTCTTATTAGTTTTGACATTAAAAAGTGTTGAGAAAATTTTGAGTTGAAATACATTGTTAGGTTATTGTGTATCTTACTTAGGAGTGTTCCAAGTTGTATTGGGGATATTAAGATGTTTAACAAAATTTCTGGTCTAGTTGATTGGTTTCTTTCTCTCAAGGAGTGCTATGAGCCAAGAATGAAATTTGAAGACTAGCACTGGTTTTAATCTCCATCTTCTTCCCATACTCTATCTTGGTATTCTAGTGACTACATCCAAGTTAACAATAAGAGATTATAGAATTTTTGTTGATAAGATTAACAATGAAATTTCCTTTTAAGGCACTAAGAATCTTTCCACTATAGGCAGAGCTCAACTTATTGATTTTATTTTGCACTCTATTAATATCTACTAGGTTGACCATGTTGCATTCCCTGTTGCTTTCATTATAACCATTAATACTATATTCAACAAGTTCCTTGGGTCAGGCAGTAAAGAAACCTCTAAGAGAGCCAAAATGAAATGGTATGATGTCTACATTCCAAAAGATAAAGGTGGTCACAACATAATTCCTCTCAAAATAATGAACACAGTTATGCTCACTAAGAGATTAGGAATACTGTTGATTGATAAATAGGCTTTATGGTGCAAATGGATTCATGAAATATATATCAAAGACAAGAGTATATAGAGCTTAAACCTTAAATGTAGCACCCCACTTCCACCGAGCATGTCTTCGCACATCCCAAGGACATTCGGACACACACCTTGTGAAAGCGGTGTGCTAGAGCAGTCGAACAAAACTCTTTGCAAATTTTTCTCAACATCACACACATTTTTCAAAAAACTCATAATCATTTCGACCCATTTTATTTATAAACATCACCAATTACAAATGTCATCACAAACTCACACTTGATCAAACATTAAACACATTGTCGTAATCTCAATAATCCTTTGGGCCCATTACAAAATAGAAAATGTCTTTGAACATAACTGTTATTACAAACATAATTCATTTATACAATAAATGAAGCTTGCGGAATACAATATTTAATACAAATTTTACAGAAAACATATACAGACGCCAATTGATCCCAACCTCTATCTTTTATCTGAATGCAGTAGTTGGACTCTAATTTTGTCTAACTGGAGATCTCCCTGAGCCTGAAAAAATGTTGCAATATTGAGTTCAATTTTGCGAACTCAGTGAGTAAACCATCCTCGATGGCTCACTCAATTACATAACACATTAATTCATGTAATCACGTAATTCACATCATTTCACTAATCATCATGTTGAATCACATAAACTTCATATTCACTTAATTCATATTTCACATTCAGAAATAATTCAAACAGTGCATTTCAATCATTTAAACATACATATCAATTATATATGCAATGTACATGAGACTTACTTTCAATTGTTATTGTTGTGATCGAGTGCCTATAATTGTCCTGTTTCTATTGTGGATACTGGGCTCATTATTAACTGTCCCTTATCTGTTGGGAATACAAGGCTCATTTTACATAGTAAGTTAGAGGCTCGTACCACATTTTGAGCTTTAAGCTCTTTTCCAATTTCTGAGCTTTAAGCTATTTTCAGCGGCTACTCTGGTCACAACAGCCTTTATCTTTCATGCATTCATGTAATGAAATGCACTACATTCATATATTTTCAAACAATCACTAGTGCTCAATTTTCCACATTCACATTCATATATATTCATTAGATCGATGTCTGCCAGTCAACAGTAATGTTGAGAATCACTTATTTCAGTCTAATTCACATACAATGAGCACTTCCTATGTTCTCACATTTATCAAACTCCTCAGACTATTAATGTCCGGAATTGTATCAATCACATTCACATTAAGTAGTAATTCAATACATAAATTTAAAACAGAACAAACAATGAAAGTGAGACTATCTAGGTTGATTCATAGTACGCTTTAGATTAGCATTAGCTTCCATAATTCGGAAACGTCTGGATGCAAATGTTGAATCTTGTATATCAATTTCATGCAGCACACATAGTGCACACACATTTTTAATTGCATAATCACATAAACATTTCATTATACACATATGTGTATGTGTAAGGTATAATGCATGTTCATATTGACAATCCCGATATATTTCCTGTATTCACATCTCATAATTAATTAACATCTTTCAATCATTCTTTAATAACCAATGCACTCTACTTGC
>JANZXP010095653.1:0-21497 GCA_027576715.1 Erythroxylum flavicans
AAAGAAATTCGGTCGGTAATTTTACCGACGGTAAAAGATTGTTCGTCGGTGAATTTAGCTACGGCCGAATCACCGACATTTTCTTCCGTCGGTAAATAAATTTACCGACGGTATATTGGCTTTTTCCGTCGGTAATTTCCGTCTGTAATTTAATGTTTTCTTGTAGTGTTGGGAACTTTGTATTTGATGAATGGGCTTACATGAACCTTCAAAAGTTTTGATGACAAGCTATAAATAGTATGTAGACAAAAATATCAAATATATTACAAAATATACAACCACCATATGAAAATAATACTATGCTTATGCACAAAAGTATCAATACCAATAATGGATAAGTCACATCTTCACTTTAATATAAGAATATCATCACTGAGTATAAAAAATATCATGCCTTAAAGACTATATTAGGACTCGATATTCCTAATAATATGTCTATGTACAGAAAATACCCCAACCTATAATAAATAATTCATATCTTCACTTTAATATTATAACACCATCATCAAGTTTACAAATATCATGCCTTAATATAAAAAATACCATAACCTTATACATCCAATACTAGGACTATGAACTAAAAATTATTTCACCCATAAAAGATAAGTCACACCTTCACTTTTTTATAAGAATACCATCCTTGAGTATAAAGTATTATATGCCTAAATGAAAACTATATCAAGACATTATATATCCAATATCATGCTTTTGAACTAAAAATAACACCACCCATAACGAATAAGTCTCTCCTTCACTTTTATATGAGAATATCATCATCAAACTTAGAAAATACCATGCTTTAATAAAAACTATACCAAAACTTCATATATCTAATACTATGCATATTTACAAAAGAATCACCACCTATAATAGATAAGTTAATATCATAATCCCATCATCGAGTATAAAGAATAACATGCCTCAATAAAAACTATACTAGGATGTTACAAATCCAATACAATGCCTATATATATATAATATCATCACTGATAATCAATATGCCATAATTACATTTTAATATCAACATACTATCATAGAGTTTAAAGAATTTCTTGCCTTATTGAAAACTATATTAGGACTCTATATATCCAATACCATACCCATAAGCCAAAAATAACACCATCTATAATATATAATTCACATCTTCACTTTTATATAAGAATACCACCACTAAGTATAAAGAATATTCAGACTTAATAAAACTATGCAAAAACTCCATACATCCAATACTATGTCTATATATAAAAAATACTACCATCCTTATCCATCAGTCATTACCCTTCTTTATGGCATAAGATATTTTTCAACCACTGAACTCAAACTCTCAACCAACTCAACCTTCACCCTCCTCTAACAGATTTCACCCCTCTTTTGTAAATATACATAGTATTAGATATATGCATATTGTTAGCATACAAATATTAATTATGATTTTGTACACTTTGCAAAGATACTATATGCACTCAATTGACATGTTTTGGGGTATGAAAGGTTTAAAATGATCATAATGTGAATTTTGTATTGTTTATATCTTAAATTACAGTAGTAAATTTGGAATTAATTGTTACCATTAGAAAATTGATGAATTAAAATGTATATTTTTAGTAGGAAAAATGCCAAGTGGCAAGACAAATTGACACACAAAAAATTAGGATGACTAAGCCTGTGAAATAAGTGACAAATGGCATAGATAATTAAGTAAATTTAGCATGGGCAATTAATTGACAAATGATAGCAATGATTGAGTGACAAATAGACTAGTAACAAGGTGACAAATGGCAGCCTGTTGACAAATGCCATTGTTAAAGAGTGACTCCTGGCACCTAATGAATTAAACTACTGCAGGAATGATTTCTTCTATCTTCATTCTTGCTCTCCACTAAAATATTCACACTCCCATAACTCTGAAAGTTTTCTTAAATTTTGTTATTTACCACTCCAAATCGTCACAAAATCCTACATCAAGAAAGCTATAATTTACTATTTTCTATCTTATTGTATTCTTGTGATTGAAGACCAACCTACTTCTATCTAGTATTTGAGATGATCTTATATGCATGAAAGGAAAACTAGACTTGATGTATGAAGGTGGAATTTGAGCTTAACAAGTAAGTGGAAATCTAATCTTTGTGGAATATTGTGATAGATCTTGATGATGATTGAATTAGGATGGATTGTATATGATGTTGATAATGAGGTGTGTTGGAAATATGATGGATGAACTTGTATACTTTTACGCTTTGTTCTTGATGTACAAAAACATGGGTTATAGGTTGTTATATGGATGAATTAGATAGGGATTTGAAGTATAATGAAGGTTAATTTATACTAAAAAAAAGTGCTAGTGTAGTGTTCTTAAAATGGGAAAGAACTAGGATTACATGTATAATAATGAATGATGGTTTCTGTTTTGTTTTGATGCATGAAAGACAATAGTTTATGAGCTGCCAATTGAATAATTTTGAGTTCGAATTAGAGATGAAATTGATGAGGAATTGGAGTATAATTAACGTATAATTGAGGTATATTTAATGGACTACTAAGATGATGTTTTAAATTTGGTATAAAGATATTAAAATCTGGAAAATTTTGAAGGAAATGGATGGTGAACTTTTGGTTCACTCATTCCAAAATTGTGGGAAGGTCCTCCACGATAGTGGGCAATGTTTTGGAAATGAAATTTTCTATTTTGTGTGATTGTTGAACCAATTAAGGATAAGTTACTTTACTTTGGTGCATTTGGACTTGATTGAGGCTTAAAATGAACCTAGTTTGATGTTGGATTAGTTAGTTAAGTGTTTGATAAGTTTAGGTTATTAATTAATGTTATAACTTAAGGAAAGGATTGATTGATATCAATGTATCTAAATATGGAAATTATGAGTTGTTAAAGGAATAAAGGCGCTCTTATGAATACAAATGTGATCCAAAGGATATGAATAATGTATTAGGAATGAGTGAATGAGATTTGAGGAAATTGATCATCAGCATCCAGATATTGTCGGATCATCAAGGCAATAGCTTTTCTAGAGCGTACTGTAAATTAACCTAGATGTTTTCTCACTATGACTGAATTGTTTTTTATTAACTTTTAGATATTGAACTGTTATTGATATGATTGTGATAATTTCAGAAATTGATGGTTCGAGGAGTTTGATATTTGGGATTATATTGGCAATGCTTTCAAATTGTATGTGAATATGGAAAATGTGTCCTCAAATGAATGTTGAATGCCGAAATTAGATCTGATGAATGTTGTAGCACCCCACTTCCACCAAGCACGTATTCGTATATCCCAAGGACATTCGAAGACAGACCCTATGAAAGCGGTGCACTAGAGCAGTCAAATAGAACTCATTGTAAATTTTTCTCAAACATCACACGCATTTTTCGAAAAAACTAATAATTGTTAATGGCCCATTTTATTTATAAACATCACCAATTACAATTGCTATCACAAACTCACACTTGATTAAACATTAAACACATTGTTAGAATTTCAATAATCTTTTAGGCCCATTACAAAATACAAAATGTCTTTGAGCATAATTGTTATTACAAACATAATTTATTTATACAATAAATGAAGCTTACGAAATACAATATTTAATATAAATTTTACAGAAAACATATGCAGACACCAACTGATCTCGACTTCTATCTTTTATCTGAATATAGTGGTTAGACTCCAATTTGTCTAACCGGAGATATCCCTGCGCCTGAAACAAATGTTGCAATGATAGGTTAAAGAGGGCTTGAGAATGGTGGAAGGCTTGGAACTGATACAGGATACTGTAGATAAGGTGAAACTGATTCGAAGTAGAATAAAAGTAGCTCAAGATAGACATAAGAGCTATGTGGATCAGCATTGGAGGATATGGAATACATTATAGGAGATAAAGTGTTTTTGAGGGTCTCGCTTTGCCGAGGAGTGTTGAGATTTGGCAAATGCATTCATTGACATTTTTCGGGTATAATTGATTTATAAATGTGATTTCTGATATGAATTGTAGTTTATATGTATTGAAAATTGAATTGGTATCAATAAGTATTGATTTAGAAATTTTGGCGAAATTTAGAAAATTCCTGAATTTTTGGGTAAATTTTGAACTAGGAAAAATGCCAAGTGGCAGGACATTTGATAAATGGAATTAGAATTAAAAGTCAAATGATAGTGGAATTTTTTATAAATGACATTAGGATTTATTGACAAATTTCATTGAAATTTGGGAGACAATTGGATTAGAAATTGGAGACAAAATAGACTAATTATGAAAATGGTCCAAATGGGACCATAGGAAGGTGACAAGTGTCACTACCACTCACCACTCAACCTTCACTCAGGTTATACACTCGTTAACCTTGAAAGACCATTTTATTATTTTGTTCCTTGCTTTTTCTTCTTCTTTTCGTGGCTTTCTTCTCCATCTCTTCTCTCATTTTCTTCATTTCCATGACATTTACCACCTCCATCAAAGTAAGCTTTGCTCTCACCCCTCCTTGCTACTATCATTTTTATTGTCTTCTTCATTTCCACTAGAAAACCTAATTCTCCCAACCTCCATGATGATGTTCATGGGTTGTATGGAAAGCTAGGGTTAAGTGTGACTTGAAGAGTTTGAAGATTTTGAAGCTAAATTAAGTAAGTTATGCTTTAATTTTCATGGGTATTGTTAAATGGAACATGTATGATGAAAAATTTGATGATTGATTATGAGTTTTTATATATGTGTGTTTTAACATGGGTGTAGTGTAGTGATAAAGAGATCATGCTCTAAATTGTAGTGAGTTAATGTTATTCATGAATTGTTTGGTGCATGAATAAATTATGATAATAAATCAAGAGATGAATGATGATGAAACAAGGAAGTTGAAGAATGATGATGTGTGTGTGTGGATGAAGAGATAAATAAAGTTATTTCTTACTTTATGTTAAGATTAATGATAATTCATGGGTTTAAAGCTAAAGAAAAGGCTAGTGTATTGTCCTGAAATGAGAAGAAGTAGGATGATAGTTTGGAGATAAGGTAGAGTTGAAAATGAAGTTAAATGTGTGCTAGAATACGTTAGATGGATTGTTTTTACTAAATATGCATCTGTATTTTGGCCATATCATGATCTGTAGATATCCAATTCGGATGGACTTTAATTTATAGTAAACTAGAAACATATGGATACATTTTTATAAAGGAATCTAATTTGAAATCTATCCTTAAGAGTCTTGAAAATTGTCTTGAAGTTGAGCAGTGTGTTCTGTAGAGGTATGAGAACAGTCTGTAGTATTTTGATTATAACATGCATGATATTGAACCGAAATGCATGAATTTGATGTCAGTAGAAACTTAATACTAATAGGAACATTGTTTTAGAAGAAGGTGTTATCTAAATACCTCATTTTATAGGTCAAATGGTCATACAAAACTAACCTAAAAGTATGCCTTGAGAGAAACTGGAAAACTACAGGATAAATGGGAAATTAGTTTCTATCACGATTGTGCTAGGGGATGCCACGATCGTGGGCAATAATTTTTCATTCTAATGTGTTGATTATGCAATGGTTGAACCAATTAAGAATGAGGTATATAATTATGATGTTTTTGAACTTAATTGGGGCTTAAAAGGAATATAATTTTGATGTTAGAAAAGTCGGTTAAATGTGTGATAAGTTTTGATTGATCTTAATGTTATACTTTAAGGAAAAGGATGCTTGATTTCAATGCATCTAAAAGTGTTAAATGAGGACATAACATAATGAATGAATTGTTTGATGCATTATGAATGAGATACACTATGGAAAGAGATAGGATTTCATGAATGATGAAATTGAGTTATAAATGATGAATCAAATGAATTACATTTTATGGAGTTACTGTAATCAATATGGTAGTTAAATTAGTATGAAATGAGGTCATATAATAAGATGTGAATTTGGGAAAATTTGGTGTGAAATGGATGTGAGGAGATATGGTGAATTCGTGAAGAAAAGAACGAAGAAAAGGTAGGGCACGATCGTGGCCCTTACTCCACGTTCATGGCATGACAGAATATGTTTTTGTCAAGATTGTGGCATGGCCAAAAAGAGTTTCTGTCATGATCATAGCAGTAGTGCCATGATCGTGGCTAGCTCCAAAGGTTTTTGTCACGATCGTGCCAGGGACAGCTCGATCGTGGTTAGACCTATAAAGAAAAAGAGTTGTATTTTGAGTAAAGTATGAACAATTAATGCTATAGTGTTCCCTTATAAGGTCTTTAGGCTTAAATGAATTCTTGAATGAACCTAGTTGATGTTCAATAAGGTGATTAAAGTGGACAAAGAGTATTATAGATTATAGAATGATTAAAAGGTGTTAATTGATTATAAGATGTGTATTAAAGAAATATACCCAGGAATTTTTCATTGAACATGCATTATACATGACATATATACATGTGCTTATGATCAAGTATTCATATGAATGTGCAAAGTAGTAATGGTACATGTTTATGTTAGCATATTATAGAAGAGCACATTGAGCGACCACTTCCAAACGTTATCAGGACTTCAAAGTAATAAGCTAACAGAAGCAAACTGTGAGTAACCTAAGATGGTCTCACTATAAATGTTTGTTTATTTAATTATGTATTAAATTATTATGTGATGTGTATGCACTGATTTCGGATCTTGAATGTCCGAGGCATTTGATGCATGATTACCATATTTGGAAGTGCTCATTGTATATGAATGTGACAAAATAAGTGATACTTAACTTATATGTTGAATGTCGGACCTAAGGTCTGATGACAAATGTGAATGAGAAAGAGAACATGAATGTGACTAAATGAGCATGATTGATTGAATATATGTGATGCACACCATTACATGAATGCATGAAAGATAAAGGTAGTTATGACTAGAGTTACCAGTGAAAAAGAGCTTAAAAGCTCAGACATTTGTGGTAAGAGCCTAAGGCTCAATGTATAAAGAGCCCTGTATCCTCAATGGATAAGAGATAGTATGATAGACCCTGGTATCCAAAACAGATACGGAACAATGAGAAAGGCACTCGGTCATAACAACAAAATAAATGAATGTGAGTCTCATGAACATTGCATATATGCATTATGTATATATGTTATCAATGATTGCAATGTATTGTTGAATTATGTTGAATGAGAAATTTGAACATTATATACAACGTGTATTGCAATGCTTTATTTTGGTAAATGAAATAGTGAATTATGTGACTTATGTGATTATTTTGAATTAATTTGTTATGTGATATGGGTGAACCATCGAGGATGGTTACTCAACTGAGTTCGCAAAACTCAGCCAAATTGCAACGTTGATATTTTTAGGTTCGAGAGAGACGATATAGCTTCTAAGACTGCTTAGAAGAGATTTTGTACAACTTTTGGGATAGAAGACATGACTCAAAGGTCGGTCAGCTGGAGTAAAATTTCTCATGTATGTACCATGTTTAGTAAACATAGCTGTAGACTCTGATAGGTTATTGATATCGTAAATATATGGATGACTTGTAAAGTTACAATGTACATATGGTTAATGAAATGAAATGAGGAAAATTTTGGATTTTAGACATTGTCTTATTTATGATTTTAATTATGATGCTATATGATATAGTGAAAGTAATATAAATTGGCATGCCATTTCTATCAGGCATGTGCACATATGTCTGAAGGGCATACGTGTATATGTGGGATGGGTTGGGGTGCTATAAATGTGATAATTGACTATGCACATTCAATCAAAAGGAAGTAGAATTCCAAGGGTTCCCTCCCACGCAGTGCTCCTTTTAACATAGGTAGCTCGACATTCTCCTGGTGCTTAAGGGAGTTCAAATGAATGGTACGGTGGTAGTGCAAAAGCAAATCTCAAACTCTGCACATGAGCTACCCTGGTATAGATTCCACCTTCCTCGTGGTTTTCCTTCCTTTTCCTTCTCTTGTGTGGTCGTTTCTTTCTAAACACGTTCCTAGGATCCTCAATATCTTCCCATCCTCCTCGAGGTTTAGGTTCCTTAATATCCGTTGGGGGTAAAGGAGAACGATATCCTTTCTTTGACACCTTGAAGGTTAATTGCTCCTTTCCTACTCTCAGTGTTAGTTCAACCCCATCAACACCAATGATCGAACGAGAAGTATCCAGGAATAGTCATCCAAGGACCATAGGGGTTTCCGCGTCTTCTCCAATATCTAGTACTTAGAAATCCGCAGGAAAGATGAATCTGTCAATCTATACTTGCACGTTTTTAATGATCCCCTTCAACCAGTGCACTGTTCTGTCGGCCGTTTTCACTAATATCTTAGTGGGCTCTGGCTCTCCTAACCCCAACTTCTAATTAATGGTGTAGGCATCATGTTGATACTAGCTTCCAAATCTAAAATGCCCTAGCTATATTAACTCTATTTATACTGTCCGGAATGAAAAAGTTCCTGAGTTCTTCTTTCTTTTATGATATGTTTGCACTTCCTTCTGATATATGCTCCTTCACCTCATTCTTGACTAGTTCCTTTAACGTAAGCTTTGTTCAGAGTTGATTCGTTATATCCTTAATCTTGCTTGACTCAACCTCCTTACAATTCTTCATTGCTTTATTTGAACTTGACTTTTGCTAAGCAAAGATAGGATATGGAATCCCAGGTTGAGGCTTCTTAATTAACTAACTTACTAGCTCACTTAAAAGGACTTCCAAAACTGTTTGTCCTTCTGTTTTGTCTCCATCTTCCTTCTCATTTTCACTTTCCCTTTTATGATTCTACATGATGGCCATGATCCATTCCTTCGGGTTGATCTCATTATTTTTCAGTAGACTACATGCACTTTTAAAAGACAACGCATTAGCAAGTTGACCTACCTGAACCTCTAAATTGTGGATGGATGATGCATGGTTCTTCACTATCTGGTCAAATTTTGCTTCCATCCTCTTCTAACTTTCCTCCTAGCTGGCAAACATCCTCTTTTGATTCTCTTCTTGAGCTGCCAGTTTGGAACCCAAAACCTCCATCATCTTGTCTATTTCGCTTTCCATTGATCTGATTCAATCTTGCTGAAATCCCGGAGATTCTTGCAGTCTTACTTGGCTACCTGCATTGTTCTTACTCCAAGAAAAATTCAGATGATTTTTCCACCCCAGATTATAGGTATTTGAATGTTACCTCTATGCGGTTGGCCTAGGTAATTTACTTATTCTGTACCATCGAATCCTAATAAGAAACACTCAGCTGAGCCATGGATGTTCTGCCTGTATAGCTCACATTATACTTTCATCGCCTTAGCTATTGATGCAGATGCTCCTTATATATTATTCAACTGCTTCGTAAGGGTTAAGATCTGTGCCTACAAAGTAGTGACTAAGTCAATAGGTATTATACCTTTTTGCTCTTTCTACCCCTGTCTGCTCCTCTCACTAGACAACATGCAACTGTAGCTCGCCAACTCCTCCAAAAGATTATGAGCTGCTTCCACAGTCTCCCTCATCAATGAACCTCAATTGGTTGCATCTATATTTCCTTTTATGCTTGGATTCATGTCATTGTAAAACGTTTATAGTAAGAACTCCCTTGGAAGGAAGTGGTGGGGACAGCTTCTCTATAGTTCTTTAAATCTCTTCCAAGCTTTATAGAGAGATTCCCCATCATTCTGCTAAAAATTGATGATCCTTGTTGTCTTGGTCAATGAATAGTACTTCGCAAGGAATGCTTAGGCTAGCTATTTCTAAGTAGTAATCTGTCCCAAATTTAACGAGTTATACCACACCTTCACCTGATCTTTCAACGTGAAAGAAAATAACCTTAACTTTACTGCATCATCAGACATTCCATTAAATCGAAAGATGTCACAGATCTCCAAAACATTGGTAATGTGGGCAATCATATCCTCGTTGGATAGCCTATAAAATTGCACACTATTTTGCAATATGTTGAGGAGTGTTAGCTTGATCTCAAAATTGTTTGCCTAAACCACTGATCTCGCAACTCCTTAAGGATTGAATCCTGGCCTCATAAAGTCCATCAGCGTTCTCTTAGCTCCTCCTTGCTCTCCTTCTTTAGCCATATCTCTTTGTGTAAGATTTTGACGCTTCACTCTTCTTAACTATCTTTAGTGTCTTTTGATATCAGGAAACTTGCCTTCACTAACTTTTGTTCCTCTTCTTGTACTCCTTGTGATCATAAACTTGCAAATACATAAAGAAAAGTATCAAAAACTTTTAAATCAAAGTAATCTGAACTAAACAAGATGCCAAACAACAATCCCTGACAACCGTGCCAGAAACTTGTTGAGAGAATTTTGTAAAACAATCTACTCATTTTACGCTCAAAACTTGCAAGTATATGGGTCGTGACTTATAGTTAGAAAGCAAATATTGATCCCATGGGGATTGATGCCCAAACACCACTTAATTTAGATAAAACTTTGTTTAAGAAACAAAATTGTTTAATAGAAATAATCTGAAATTTTAAATTAAAATTGAAAGACTAATAATGAACAATAAACAATACCAAAATGTAGAAAATTAGGATTCAAGGTTTTAATGACTAGAGATCACTTTCTCCCTATCTTGTCTCCCTCCTATTTTATTAATTGAATTGTGTCTCACCTTAGATGTCCAATTTTATTAACTACCTTCTCTCAATGTGTAATTAATTATCCCTAATCAAATTAAATGAAGTCAATTAAGTGATCCCTCAACCTACCTAATCACTCCACCAATTTGACTAGTTAATAAGTTATCATATGGGTGATCAATTAAATTAGCCGAGATCTCTCTTCTAACTAACCAATTAACATGATGATTGTAAGTCTATAGGTTGCCAACTCTTGTTGTACAGTCCTACAAAAATAACCCGACTCAATCTCTCAATTTTTTGTAAGGTATATGAATATAATCAACAATCATCAAAGATAACTTTCATTTAATTTAATAAAATAGGAGTTTAACAAAATAGTTCAAAAGTAATCCCTAAAAACAATTCAGCTACTCATGGTCTCCATAACATCACCAACACTTAAATATTCCATCTTACAAAGAATAGAAGAGATAAAAACAACAGAAAATTGAATAAGAAAACTCCTTCTCTTCTTTGCCAAAATTTGGAAATTTTGGTGTTGATGTGTTATTTTCCTAATTATTATTGATAATCCTTGAATCTCCACCTTCCTCAAGACTCAAAACTTGGATTTCTCACTTAAGGAGGCTCTTCTCTATAGAGGTTTCACATCCCCTTTCATCCATAGAGGTTAAAACCCTAAAGTTTAATTGAACCCCGCATAGTCTCTCGAATAAAATATCCCACAATCGTAAGAATTGGCATGATTCCCATGATCGTGGGAACTTGCAGCAGAAAGCTTCCTCTTCTCTTCTCCTCTTTTGTCTATAGCTCAATCTATAAGTTGCTCAATATTCATTCCTATATAAAAATAATCAATTCTTATCCTAAATTATCATCAAACATAAAAGAACAACAATGAAGATTAAACTAAATGAAAACAAACAAAATGAATCCTAAAATACATAAATAATCAACTATTATGCAAGAAACACATGACAAATACTTAGAAAAACATAGACTAATGGACAACTATCAGCCTACAAAAGTTTAAAATGGATAGAGAGTTTG
This sequence comes from Erythroxylum flavicans, assembly GCA_027576715.1. NCBI lineage: Eukaryota > Viridiplantae > Streptophyta > Magnoliopsida > Malpighiales > Erythroxylaceae > Erythroxylum > Erythroxylum flavicans. Next base: position 11,620 of record JANZXP010095653.1, read on the forward strand.
CATCTATTACAGGAAATTGAATGTTGCTACATCCAAGGATCACTTTCCACTCCCATTCATTGATCAAATGCTTAAACAACTTATGGGATGATAAACAACTTATGGGATGATCTCACTACTATTTTCTGGATGGGTACTACGGATATAATCAAATCATGATAGCTCTGAAGGATTAGGAGAAAACAACTTTCACGTGCCTATTTGGAACATTTGCCTATAAAAGGATGCCGTTTGGACTCTACAATGCTCGAGCCACCTTTCAAAAATGCATGGTAAGTATTTTCTCTGAGTATGTTAAACATATTTTTGAGGTCTTTATTGTCTATGGATGATTTTATTGTCTATGGAGATTCATTTAATGTATGCTTGGATAATGTGAATTGTGTACTTAAACATTGCATCGAGACTAATCTTGTTCTCAATTCTGAAAAATGTCATTTTATGGTTAAACAAGGAATAGTTTTGGGACATGTAATCTTAGCTAAAGGAATTGAAGTTGATAAATCTAAGATAGAAATTATGTGAAACTTACCCTACCCTATAAATGTGCGGGAAGTTCATTCTTTGCTTGACCATGCAGGTTTTTGTTGCAGGTTTATCAAAGACTTCCATAAGATTTTAACAAAACTCTATCATTTGTTATAAAAGGATGTACCCTTTAAGTTTGATGAGGGATGCAAGCAAGCATTTGATAAGTTAAAATAACTTTTGGCTTTAGCATCGATCATTCAACCACCAAATTGGAGTCAACCATTTAAGATTATACATGATGCGAGCAATTCTGCTATGGGTCATCCTTGGTCAGAGTTGTGGAGAGGTGACTCATGTTATTTAATACACATCCTGAACACTCAATCCAGCTCAATACAACTATTCCACCATTGAAAAGGAGCTTTTAGCTATTGTGTTTGCTTTGGATAAATTTAGACCTTATTTGATTGGTTATAAAGAGAACGTGTATTATGATCATCCAGCATTAAGGTACCTTTTATTAAAGAAAGAAACGAAACCACAGCTGATTAGATGGATTCTCCTAATTCAAGAGTTCAAATTGGGGATTAAAGATAAGAAAGATGTGGAGAATTATTCGCGGATCACTTGAGATGAGTGGTGAAGGAGGAGGATTCACTACCATTGCAAGAATTGTTTTCGAATGAGCAATTACGAATAACTCAAGGTAAGGTTCCATGGTATTTTGATATTGTGAACTATCTAGTGAACCATGAGATACCTAATAATTTGAGTAAGGCTAAACGGAGCAGGATAAAGAGTGAGTTGAAATATTATATTTGGGATGATCCTCAATTGTGGAAGTGTTGTTCTGGAAAAGTGATCAAGAGATGTGTGCCTGAATATAAATATGAATCCATTTTGAAATTTTACCATTCGTATGCTTGTGATAGTCATTTTAGGCCTAATAGAACTGTTAGGAAAATTCTTGAATGTGATTTTTATTGGTCAAATATTTTTTGAGACTCCTATATGTTCTGTAAAGGATGTGAACAATGTCATAAACAGGGTAATTTATCCCATAAAGATCAAATGCCTTTATCTCTAATACATGCATGTGAAATTTTTTATATATAGGGCATTGATTTTATGGGACCATTTCCTTCTTCTTTTGGGTTTGTTTACATTTTTTGGTTGTGGATTATGTTTCTAAATGGGTGGAAGCTAAAGCCACCAGGACTAACGATTTTAAGGTTGTTGTAGAATTTGTCAAGTCTAACATTTTTGCTAGGTTTGGAACACCGAGAGCATTGATTAGTGACAAGGGCACTCATTTTTGCAACCATTGGTAAAAAAGCTTTTAAAGAAGTACCATGTCACTCATAAGGTGTCTACAACCTATCATCTATAGACAAACGAGCAAATAGAGGTATCAAATAGAGAAATAAAGTCCATTTTCAAGAAAATGGTGAGCCCAAATTGTAAAGATTGGAGTTAAAGACTAGATGATGCTTTTTAGGCATATAGGACTGCATACAATACACCAATTGGCATGTCTTCATACTGACCAATATGTGGAAAATCGTGTCATCTTCCAGTAGAAATTGAGCACAAGGCCTTTTGGGCCATTAAGCAATGCAATATGAAGATGGATGTGGTAGGTAAACAGAGGAAACTACAATTGCAAGAATCAGAAGATCTTATACTTGAATCTTATGAGAATCTAGAAATTTACAAGGAAAAGACAAAATGATTTCATAACAAGATGATTGTTAGGAAGAATTTTATGGTTGGATAGAAGGTTTTTCTCTACCATTCACGACTTAAGCTTTTTCCAGGTAAATTATGTTCCCATTGGATTGGACCTTTTCTTATTACTAATGTATTTCCATATGGTGCCATTGAAATTGAAAGCTTACAGACTAACAAGAAATTCAAAGTCAATGATCATCGACTAAAACCCTTTTATGAAGGATTCCAAGTGGAGGAACTGAAAGTGATAAAGGTTAGAAATCCCTCATTATGAAGACTAAGCAATGTGGAGTCGAGCCAAGGACGGTAAACAAAGGCGCTACTTGGAAGGCAACCCAAGGAAAGTTGATTTCTGTCTTTTTATATTTTTGTAATTGCTATTTTCCTTAAGTGCCTCATTTCCTGCATTTCATGTTACATTAGGGACAATGTAAGTTTTAAGTGTGGGGGTGAGGATCCTAGTTTGATATTAGCTTTTATGCATTTTTTTTAGTTTAATTCTTGTTTATGTGACTTTTTGGGCATTTTTTAAAATCGAACAAACAAAATAAAATTTTTCTTGTTTTATTTTTCTTTTTAAATTATTTAGTTATACTTAGAGTATGAAATGACTAGAAAAATCTATGGAAACCTTAACATGTATTTTTTTCTCTTTTAATTAGTTAATGTGCATTATTTTTTTAGAAGAGTGGTGACTAGTGGTAGACAAAAACCAGTAGGGTTTTGAGCTGTATTAGACTGACACATTCATGTCAGTCTAACTGTTTTATTTTGTGTGACCTTCATGACTTATAAATCCTTACTTTGCATTGATTTTATATTCGAGACCACATTTTTATCACATGCATTTTTATGAAAATGATTAGCATTCTTTGTTGATTACGAGCTACATTATCTAAATAGCCTACCCATTTATATGAATTTTCCTTTGTTAACCCCCATTGAGCTTTATTATCCTTTTATTTTGTATAAACCACATTACATACACCTAACCAAATACCTTATCCAAGCCTTAAAGCTAGTGAAGCAATTGTTAATTCTTAATGAATGTGATTGTACAAGAGCCTAAGTGTGGGGTTATGTAAACATGTGGGTTGGTTATAGTTGTTAAAATTCCATGATATGAATCATATGTTGATGTAGCTTCTATCACTTTTATATTAAAGAAAAGAAAAATGTTAGTTTGAATAAAATTTGCAAGGAGGAAGTACAACTGTAGTCAAAAGTTGTTAATTAACAGCTATCCTCTATAAGTTGTATAGATTAGGTGTTTGAATATATTACATATGAGGAGGATGTTGTTTTAGATGGAGCATTTTGTGTTATGTTCATTTGGCTTATGGTATGAGAGCTTAATCGAGTTGGGAAAAATAGTTGTTGCATTTTTCATGGCTGACAGTACCCAGTTTTGAATTAATGTCAACTTGTGCGATTGATATCTTATTCAATGTTACTTTTGCTTTACTAGCTTGATGAATTTTATACTACATTACCCAAAATATATCTCACCTTACCCATACCCATATTATAACCCTAGAAAGCCCTTTGATTCATCATTATGCATATGATTTTTAGTGATGGAGAAAGGAAATGATATGCAAAAATGTGAATTGTTGTGATTATGAATGGTGTTTGAGTGTACCTTTAGAAATATCTTATTTAAATACCTTTTATCCAAGTCTACCTCTAGATTACTCAGTTTTTAAGGGTGATGAATGCTAATGGATCATGAGTAGAAGCTTTGAATGTTAAGTTATTGCATTAGGTTTTGAAAGTCATTCATCTTTACTTGTGGTTATCTACTCTTAGCAAATATGGAAAATAAGTAAAAGTTTTGATTTGTAATTTTCATTTTGTCAATTTTCTCGAGGATGGTCAAAAGATAAGTATAGAGGAATTTGATATATGTTTAAATATTGATTCAATTGATATACTACACTTAGTGATTAATGCCTTAGAAATGCTTAGGACACTCACTTTAGCTCATATTTGATCTTAGGTACTTTTCATAAATAAATAAGCTAAAGTGACCTGAAAGCATATCATTAAAGTCATCTTCTCAATTTCCATATTCTATTGATTAAAGAAGAGGGTTAAAAGAAGAAGAGGCAAGAGAGAATGCCAAATGAAGAACAAGGAAAGGAGAAATCTCACGGCCAAACATTGGACTACATGGGAGTGAGAAATCTCTTATGCCTATGCATCATCTCTCATGGACATGAGACATCTCTCATAGTCGTAAGAGTGCCACGCACCATCATGCATGGCCATGCATGGTTATGAGAAGACCATGGATGGTTATGAGAAGACCATACATGGCTGTGCATGGTAATGCATGATCGTGAGAGGTTTACACAACCATGAATTCTCACATTTGAGAATTAACGGGAGAACGACACGGTGCCCTGGCCATGTGTCACACAATTTTAAACATAAATATAAGGAAAAGAAAGTGATGGTAGAAGGGTATACAGGAACAAACCTAGCCAACATGGCCCTTCTTTTATTTTTTCATTGGTTGTTTCTTCGTTCTTTAATACTGACAGTGGCAATGGAGACAATGGTCGATGGTAAAAGCTTGGAGATGGAGGTGGACAACTAACTTTCCTAATATCGATTTGGAGATACAATAGGAGCCAAGAAGCATATCAAGAAAAGTTTTGTTGTGTATCGTTTTCTTTACCTATTTTCGAATTGTTTATGTTGTCTTGTATGGATTGATTGGGTGATGTATGAGAATGATTTTAATGCTCTATTGAAACGTTTTTTATGAAAAACTATAGCTATAACTTGAATGTGATGCGTAATAATCGTGTTAAACGTTGTATGTGGTGACCAACGATATTAAATCGTTAAAGATAACATAGCATAAGTTAAATAATCTGAGCTTGTGTGATTGTTACTTAAATTGATCTGTTTTTCTAGCTTTTATTGTGACTGTCCAGGTAAACCTAAAGAGCTCATTCTAGGTTTCCTGATACTCAGGGATAATTAATGAACTCTTCTTAATTACATATGATCTAAGGAAAAATGAGGATTAACAGGACTTATTGTTAGTTCACGATCAATAATCGTAAGAGAGGTGTAAAGGTGATAGTTCAACGACACTTACGAAATTGTGCTTAGGCTGAGATTAAACCAAAGAACCAAATTTCAACTCATTCATCAACTTTATCACTTTGCTACTGTTTAATTTGATTTGTTTTTATAGATTTAATTTTACTTTGTCTTCTAATTTGCTACAAACCAAAAACCCCCTGTTTTACTTATACAAATAATTTAGGAAAGTAATTGCAATTAATCTCTATGGAATCGACCTAGACTTACCGCTAACTATATTTTAGTTTAGTTATTTTGGTAGTATTATGACACGCAACCAGGGGGATAAAGGGCAACGACAGCTTTGAGGGGAAGAGAAGGAAATGAATGTGAAAGTGAACAGTATTATACAAAGCAGTGATTTAAACCATGCACTTTCCAAAATTATCGCTAATTGTAATTCTGCACATTCAGATTCACGATTTCTCTAAGATGCTTAACTTGTATCGTAAAATGCTCAAAAACAAAATTTCGAACCTAATTTAAAACAAAAGGTAAAAAAAAATAATATCAAAATTATAGGTTTCCCCTATACAACGTTTCCTTTACCGTCGCTTGCTTGAAGCACTTTTTCCACTCAAGGTGGTTCAAATGAATCATGTGATTATAACTTAACCATAGGCTTCATAACTTATAACTAAGCTACCTTTTTGTACTTTCCACCACCTTTCTCCTTTGGTTTATTCTCGTGAAATTATGGCTTCTTAGCTGGATCCTTACAAGTGGAGTCCTACAAAACTTCTTCATAATATTCTTGTATCTTAATAGCATCCAAAAATTTAAGAGAATTTTTCTTACCATTCGACACTTTAAATAAAACCCTCTTATCCTCCACTCTTAGGGTTAACTCACATCTAGTAACATCTATAAGAGCCTTAACGATAGCTAAGAATGGTCTTCCAAGGACAATAAGTATTTCCAAATCTTCATCTATGTCCAAGATGGTATAATCAGTAAGAAAGGTGAATTTTCAACCTTGACAGGTACATCCCAGATTATGCCCCTAAGATAGTAAAGTGATTTGTCAACCATTTGCACACACATCCTAGTTACTGTTAATTCACCTAATTCCATCTTCTTGCATAAAGTATAAGGTATCATATTTATACCGGCTCCTAATTCCACAAAAGCCTTGTCCATTTTTACATTGTTGACAGTTTAAGGAATATAAAAATTCCCTAGATCAGCTTGTTTATGTGATAATGTTGCTACTTCGTTAGAGCTCTCCTTGCTTGACACTTCCTGCTCCAACTTTTTAGATTCCTCTTTATTGATGAAATCTCTTCTAATGCTTTTGTACTTTGTGATCTTAACGAAAGGATTTTATCATAAGGAAACTCTTCTTTAAGTTTTTTCAACATGTTAATGACATAATTGAACTCTTCTTCCAGTGCTTTCCGATTGGTTCTCACAAAGTCTAAGATAGTAAGTTGAGATTCTTTGACTTGCTTCAACATAGGGTCATCACCTGTTTCAAAATAACCTTTAATAGTCACCTCTTCCTCTTCTTTCATATGGAGTTTTTTTTAGCAACTCGGGTGATTGTCATTATCTCTCCTTTGGGTTTGTTTCAGTTGTGCTTAGCAAACTCCCTTTAGGTCTTTCCACCACTGATTTGGTTAGTTAGTCCAAGTTTGATATGGATGCATCTGTTTACTATCGCTTCTCTTTTGAGTCTTCAATAAATTCCATTATCATCTCACCCATACATTGTTTCCTTGCTTGTGATGTTTGTGTTTGGACTCTAGAAGGAGGGTTATTTCTTTATTGGCCTTGGTTACCCTATAAGAAGTTAGGGTGATTCCTCCATCCTAGATTATACGTGTTACTATAAGGATTATTTTAAGGTGTTGGAGTATTCCCCAAATAATCTATATGTTTAGGTTGATCTGATTGACAATCTTGTCCTTAGTGATCTAACTCGTGCGCCTCGCACTGCTTCACTCTTACTTATGGAGGCATCATGATTCTATCTATATTCTTACTCAAGGCTTCCATTTGACTCACCAGATGCATCACAACATCTAATTTATATACTCCCAATGGTCTGTTGGTGATTCATGCTTTAGCTTAGCACCATTAATAGTTGTTCATAGCCCTGTCTTCTATCAGCTCATGGGCTACTTTAAGTTTTTAGTTATTGAGTATCCCTCTAGCTGCTACATCATTCGACTGCCTTATACTTTGATTGAGGTCATTATAAATTTTCTAGATTTGCATCCACAAAAGTAATCCACGATGTGGGCATCATCGGAGCATCTCCTTAAATCTCTCCTAAGTGTCGTATAATGACTCACCCTCAATGTGGGAGTATGAAGAGATGTCATTCCTTAGCTTCGAAGTCTTCACAGGAGGAAAGTACTTCAGTAAGAATTTCTCCACCACTTGATTCTAGGTGGTAAAGGACGAGCGTGGCATAGATTTTAGCCACTACTTAGCTTTTCCTCTCTAGGAGAAAGGAAATAGACACTGTCTGATGGCATCATCATTTGCTCCATATATTTTGAAGTATCGCATCTCTCTAAGAAGTTAGAGATTTTCGTGTTAAGGTCCTCGTATCGAAGTTCATCAAATTAGACTAACTGGTTCACCATTTAGATGATGCTCGACTTGATGTCGAAGTTATTCTCTTGGATAGTCCACCTGATTATGCTAGGTTCCACATTAGATAAGTCTAACTTAGCATAGTCAAACATCATTCGTGGTTGATTCACCATATTGCACGATCCCTTAGTGTCTACTTGACCTTCCAAATCCTCTATTAGACTATCTAGCTCAAACTCTCTAAGGTTAGTTTGATGAAGATTCCTTTTCGCAGTTCTTTCTACCTTAGGATCTACGTCTAGTAAGTTCTCATTATTACTCAGGGTCATAAACCGACCTGAGGTCTAAATCTAAAAATTAAAGAAATAAACAAACTAACTAAAACAAATTAATTAACATAAAATAAAAAAATACAGTAAAACAAAAGTAAAGTGTTCTTAATATCATTGTCCCTAGTAGCAGGACTAAAAACTTGATTGACCTTTTTTGTAAGTAGTCAATATGTAATGCTGTAAGTGCACGGTGTAGCTATAGCTAGTATTGGCAAATACGGGTTGATCCTATAAGGAAAGCGAGTACTAGTAGTTAATGTTATTATATTATCTAGCTTAAGAAGTGATTATGGTTCTTAATTAAAGGAACTAAAGAAAATAAAATAAAAAAAGCAGCATGAATAAAGCAGAGAATTGATGAATCACTGAATTAATCACTAATATCAAATAACTTAGTATTCAAGCTTCAAACCCCCCTAAACCCTTAACTAATTGATCCTTTTTCATGCAATTGTGTTGTTAATTAATTAGACTATGGATACTCCTAAGGTGTGCTAGTACCTGATCTTAAGTCTACTAACCACTAATCCTAAGGTTTCTAACCAAATTACTTAGGTTAAATTTTATAGGATTGTGTTATCGTATTATGAATCCCTCTATTAAGTTTGACCCAAATTTGGAAAATTTTTGTCATCCTATCTTTTAGGTTGCAATCATCTCTTTCTAATTATCATAAATCTATTCAAACCTAGGATTTGCAATCGCTACATATGAAATTAAATTAAGGTATAATAAATCATATTACTAGACAATAATAAAACAAGTAATTGGATTGTAATAATCAAATAACTTAATTGCTTTCACAAAATAATCAACACAAGTTTTAGTGTGAAATAGGGTTCATTTAGCCTAAATATTAACAAAAAAATTAGTTACACATTAGAGAACACAAAATTAGATACACATATATAGAAAACTGAATCGAAAACAACATAATCATAATTCCAAATCTCCCTAGTTATTCTCTATTGTGTATTTTGATGATGTAGATGTCCAATCTTGTGTTTTGAAGGATCTTTCGATAAAAACTCCACGTATCCCGCTCCTTAATCTCTAAATTGCCTCTAGAATTGCCTTTGCACTCTTTAGAATGAAGCTTGATGCTTTCTCCTTTAACTTACCTCTGAAATGTCACTTTTATATAGAATTCTAGGTTTTTGGGTTATGCAAGGTCTCTTGCACGGATGTACATCAAATAGTGCATAATTAGAATTCTCCAGATATCGTAAAAGTGAATGGCTATGGGAAAGTGCATGAGTAAATGCACGGCTGTGCATCCCTTCCAGATTTCCAATTATTTGCTTTACATCATGTTTTTGTCTGAATTCTTCTCCTTTAAGTCCATGAAGGAAATTGTCATATGATGTAGCGCCCCTTTATAGCAGGGTACACACACGCCCGGAGGTCATTTTGGTACCTATCCTACGATAAGGGCGAGCTACTATCGATCACTACATTCACTTCACCTGGCATCACATCATTATTCACTTATAAAGCATCATAAGGAAATCACAATATTTTAAAACCAACTTTTTCCTCATTTAACTTCGCAAAATCGAAAGTCTACATTGTATCTTTAAATACTTACTACATGTACATCATCAAAACCTAGTACAAAATTACAACATGAAAGAGGAAAATATACAAAGTCTATCTAATCTATCCAAAAATCCCAGCTGACCGACCTTTGAGCCATGACTT
>JANZXP010095661.1:0-21493 GCA_027576715.1 Erythroxylum flavicans
CATATATGCTAACATTATGCATGAGCAAGAAAATGCATTTCCTTAATATCTCTTTGAGCTCATATGTACTGAAATTTTGGGTCCTAACCCTTAATATGAGAACGGGATGTTACAATTAGTGTCATTCAACTACATGCATTTGATAAATTTACTAACACCTAATCAACATCCCCTATTAGGTGCCATTAAGGACCAATAAGTGGTATTAGAGTGGGTCCTTTAGGTTAGAATTTTTTAAAAAAATTTGAGGATAAAAATCACAATAGTATACTTAGGTTCATCATCATCCTTATACAACTAAGATACATAAACTATTAGTAAAGATAGGATCCACAAAACATTAGTAGCAGGCCTCCAATGAAAATCATAGATGATAAAAATGTTCCTAAACTTAAGTAAAAATAGGATCCACAAGATAAGTGCCTTATTTCTTTAATTAGCAACGTTATTCATATATTGTTATATTCAATATGTAGAGATGAATTAAATAGGTATCTATATGTAAAATTACTCACTAAAATTAGCACATTCTTGAAGTCACATATGACTATAATAATCACGTTAGTGAAAGAAATGACAATAAGAAGAAGAAGACTTTCAAAGCATTAACTTAGGATAAGTTTTGTAACTCTGAAAGCAAACAATTGAACGGAGAAGTAGTTCATATGTGTTTCATAATAAAAATGATGATGAGGTATTCTCCAACTTTAATTCTTATGATAATAATAATGATTTGGCATATGATAAACTAGTAAAAATTTTAAAAATTGTTAGTATGAAAACGAAAAAGCTATCTTCCAAAATCAAAGAAGTTAAAAAGTATTTAGGTGCATGAATAGATGAAAACAAAAAGATAAAGAGTGAATTGCCTAACCTCAAAGCATCTAATAATGTGATCATTAATGAAAATAATTCATTAGATACATTAAAACTTGAAAATAAGACATTGAAGAAAGAGGTTGATGCTTTTATAAGTTCATTATGGGTATTTAGTAAGGACAGTGAGAAACTTAAAAACTTGTTAAGCGTTAAAAAGAGTGTAAATAATAGGCATGAGATTAGATCTAGTGCCAAAACTACATTTGTTAAAAGAAAACATCTTCATAGTAAAGAATGCTTGTATAAAACGACAAATGGATTTGATGCATCTATTTTTAAGCAAGACGTATATTATGTACACATGATACAAATTCTAGACTTTACAGTAAACAAAAACCTTATGCTTTTATATACGAATCTATCCTAAGTATAGATCTCAATATTTTGAAGGCTATAATAGTTATAATTTTTATAAAAAGAAATATGATAGCATGTAATCTCATATTCCTTTAGACTATGACATCATCTTAAAAGTAGGCATCAAGTTTCCTTCCATAATAAGTATCACCATATAATTTTTCTAGGCCTTCACGTTATATAAAAGGAATAATAAATATTCATAGGATGAATCCTTATCATGCATATCGATGTAGAAGACCAAGTAATACATGTATGCATATGCTCATATCATTCATATAACATGATAATTTTAATGAAAAATATGGACATATTGATAGCTTTTACTTCCTAGAGCAAATAATAACAAGTAAACCTTTAAAAATATGGGTTAAGAAGAAGAAAAGACAAATAAGTAAGGATTTAAGCTCATTTAGGAACCTAAAACACATTAATTTCTTTATTTTGTAAATCTATTAGAAAAAGAGGAATAAATGGCATGTAGATAATGGATGCTCAAAACATATGATCAATGATGCATCTTAACTTTTAACTATTAAAGACAAAGATCATCGTATTCAACACAATGTCAAGGATGTATGGATTTAACATAGGAGGCTTGGACACGTAAGCACAAATTAATTTATAACCTCAACTCCAAAAAATATAGACCTTTTATAATCAAGTTTGAGAAAGATAAGGCATGTGGAACTTGCTACATGAGCTAAAAAAACCATAAACTCATTTAATAAAAAAAGTTGTTAACCTTTACTAGACCTTTTTAGTTGCTTTGCATGAATTTGTTTATCCCCCACTATAATTGCTAGTCTGGGTGGAAAAAGTCATGCATTTTTAATAATAAATGACTTCAGTAGATTCAAATGAGTATTATTTCTAGCTAGCAAAGGTGAATGCTTTAGGATTTTTATTAAGTTTGTCAAGAGAGTTCAAAAGAAAAAGAACTTTATTTCACATCAATTAAGAGTGGTCATAGTAAGAAATTTAAAAATGAATCATTTGAAACATTTTGTGAAGAAAATGTCATTTTTCATAATTTTTCTACTTTTGAAACCCTTTAAAAAATGAATATTGAAAGAAAAAATAAGACATTACAAGATAGGGTAAAACAATGATAAATGAACATGATCTTTCAAAGTATTTTTTTAGTAAAAGCTGTAGCAATCGCAAGACATACATCTAATAGAGTCTATACAAGATAATTATGAATATAACTCCTTATATGCTTTAGCATAGGAAAAACCAAAGTTTAGTTATTTAAAAGCATTTAGTTGTAAGCAATATGTTTTAAACACTAATGGTAAGTTAATTAAGTTTAATTCAAAAGAAGATGAAGGAATTTTCTTGGTTACTCATTAATAAGCAAGTATATAATATTTAATATGAAGACTTTTGTTATTAAATAATCCTTATGTATTGTTTTTGATGAATCGAACTATCTTTCCTATAAGAAAAAGAAGCTTTAAAGATAATGATGTAGGTCTATCTAAGGATTTGAAGAAATTAGCCCTTAATAAAAGAAAAAATGATGACCAAGATACTTTATAAGAGAAAATTATTTAAACAAGGGAGGGAGATAAAAGGGAAGAGAAGCTTATAATAGATTCAAAATTCAAAAAGAATGATCCTCTGAATCAATCATAGATGATGTCTAAGAAGAAGTATCTATGATATCTCATTTTAGAAATATATCATATCTTATTTTTATTTCTCAAATTAAACTAAGGATTATAAAAGAAGCCATTAGTGATGAAATTTGATGTTACTAATAATGAATGATTGATCTAATTTAAGAAAAGTAACATTTGAAATTTAGTACTTAGACCTAGAGAAACCCAAATTGTAGGTACGAAGTAGGTATTTAAAAACAAATTAAATGAATCGGGTACCACTATGTGAAACAAAACTAGATTGGTTGCTAAATGATATAATCAAAAGGATGGCATAGACTTCAAAGAAACTTTTTCTTTGATAACTAGCTTAGGTGCTATTGGTTTATTACTTGAATTTGAATCCTATATAAATTTCATGGATGTAAAAAGTGCATTTTAATTGGTTTTACTAAAAAAGAAGTTTATGTTGATCAACCTTCAAATTTTAAAAATTATGATTCGTTTAACTATGTTTACAAACTCTCTAAGGCTTTATATTATTTGGAACAAACTCTTAGAACTTGGTATATAGGTTAAGTGAATTTTTTAGAAAATGGGTTCATTAAAGGCAAGGTTGATATAATAATCTTTGTCAAAAAAACATAAGTAGGACATTTTAATTGTCAAATTTTATATTAATGATATTATCTTTGTTGCTGGTATTGGAAAAATGAATAAAGAACTTTTTAAATGTGTGGGTTGGAAATTGGAAATGAGCATGATGGGAGAGCTAAACTTATTTCTTAAACTCCAAATCGAGCAAATTAAGGAAGGCTTATTTATTATTGAAGCAAAATATATGAAAGAACTACTCAAATGCTCTGGAATTGATCAAGCCAAGTGATGTAGCATATCGTAAAACTACACGAAATAAACTAGACCTACTATTATAACAGTGGTGAGTCTAGATCGATCCTGCAGAGAGGGTTTGATTAGCTTTCGTGATGAAAATAATTGGTGTTTAGGTTTAAAGGGTTTTGGTTTTAAAAAATAAGAAAATAAAATGAAACTAAACTAACAAAAGAAAATAGGCAAAAATGATGAAAGTGGTGAATTTGTTAGGGACACGGTTCTTTGGTTCTATCTTAGCCTACACCCAATTAAACATATTTCATTGAATTGTTGTTTTCACATATCTATTTGAACTATTGGTCATCAATTAACAACAAGCTCTATTAATCCTGATTTTTCCTTAGGTTATAGTTAATTAAGAGCTCATTAATTAGCCCTAACTATTAAATAACCTAGGAGATGTTCTTTAGATTTAGTTAGATAGCTAACTTATGAATGAGAAAAACAGACCAATCTAAGCAATAATCATACAAGCTCAGATTATTTAACCTAGGTTATGTTATCCCTAATGATTACGATCTATTAGTTGCTACAAATGAATTTCAATATAACAATTATGAATTACATTAAACATTCTAGCAATGGGTTTGTAATAAAACAATCCAATGAATGCATTAAAACCATCTTTTCACAATTCCCAAATCCATACACATCTGATAATATAATTAATTTCTAAAGAGAGAAAGAAAACAACAATTACAAGTAGAAATACATTTAACTGGGTCGTCACCATCAATGTCACCTCTAAACCAGTTTCGGGAAAGTTACCCCTCCATGGGTCAGTCCATATGTGAGAGCTTCATCGCCCTCTCTTCTTCAGTCTCCCAAGAGCTCCTCCTTTTTTCCCTAAATGAAAACACACTTATTCCTTCATAAAAACATTTGTGTCATTATAACCTTGACATATATTAAAATGCTAGGTTAAAAAATTCGGGTGAGGTGGCATCTTAAGGCCCCACTGGTGTTTGAGCACGTGTATGCGTATGAGAATATGTCTTATGCCTATGCACACCATCGGTTATTTACCAGCCATCCACCTTTATAATGTTGTCCATTGATTAAATTCATATCTTACACCATGTTGCGAGTGTGATGCTCTAGCTCTCTTCATTTTCTTAAGTGTAACTGACACCTTCTCTAGCTTATTGCTCCAGCTGTCCCACCATCAAGATGGATGATGGTCTCATATGAAGTACCATGCAAGTCCATGCACACTCACGGCTATACAGTTTTCAATAGGCATGAGTGATGCTCTAGCCCTCTAAGTGCAGTCATCACCATTCGTCATATACCTTTGCATTATACCTTGAATCACTATCTTGTATAGGCATGAGGAATAAATCATGCCCAAACATCTGTTTGGACAAACATGACACACACACTCATGGTTGTGCGACATTTCCAGTATGGTCGTAAGACATTTTAATGCTTCATTCTTCATTTCTTTTCATTTTCTTGTCTTTTTCTTGCTCTAATATTCTTCTTCTTTGTATTTCCAATATATGTCTCATCTTTCTTGGCATTTAATCATCTTCTTTTGGTTTTAATCTTCTTTTTCTTGCTCCAAGAAGAAAAAGGATTGTGAATGTTCAGAAAACGACTTAAATGTAGTGCTTTCGACTCACTCTAGTTCTTTTGCTTCCGAATTATGCCTAAAACTACATATGAGTCAAGGTGAGTATCTTAAGCAATTTCATGTCATTAATCGCTAAATGTTATGTAATAATTATACCATCAATTAAGCATATGTCAAATTTTCCTACACTTAACTTTTGACCATCCTCGAGCAAAACCTAAAAATTAAGATCATAGACCCAAGAACATTGACTCATTTCCTATATTTTCAAAGAATATATATTCTTAAACAAAGATGAATGACTTTCAAAAGTGATAACAATAACTTAACATTCCAAGCTTTTACTCATGATCAATCAACATTCAATACCTTTAAAAACTCAACAATTTAATGGTAAACTTGGAAAATATGTTTAACTAAAATATATCTATAGGTACACTCAACACCATTTATGATCATGCCATTCTATAACTTTGCATATCATTTCATTTCTCTATCACTAAAGGTCACATGCAAAATCATGAATTAAAGGTTGTAATGTGGGTAAAGGAAAGGAGAGATATATTTAGGTAAAGTAGCAAGAAAACCATCAAAGGTAGTGAAAAAAAGTAGCACTAAATTATACCATCAAATGAAAAAGCAAACATTCACTCACAATTGTGTACATCAAGTTTGACGAATGCAAAAGTGATGTTTCACAACTCAAATTCAAGCTCTCATACATAAAACACATTAAGCATATACCAATCTAAAGGGACAATTTATGCAATTAATGACAACACATTGAAACCACAATAAGTAAACCTTCCAAGATAACTTCTACCTCATATTCAACGTACTCAAATCACACATTCATTACAACTTTAGGAGGATGCATTAGTTATGAATAACTTTGCAAACAACATATGCATTTCCTCCTTGATAATTTTTTTAATGTTTTTCTTTTTCTTTCTTTTTTCTTTTTCCGTTCTTTTCTACTTCTTTCTTTTCTTTTCTCTTATAAAAATTAAAAGAAACTACATCAACATAGGAATTTCAATGACAGGACATAAAATAGCATCCTAACATTATAACCAACTCACACATATGCATAACTCCATACTTAGAATTTTGTACATCCACAAACTAAATAATTAACAAATGCTTTATAAGATTTAATGCTTGGGAAGGACATTTGGTTAGGTTTAAAGCATATAATGTGGTTAATACAAAAATAAAGGCTAATAAAGCTCAAGGGGGCTTAACAAGGAGAAATTATGTCAATAGGGTAGGCTATTTGACTAATGTAGTTCGGAAAAGCAAAAAAAATGCCTAATCATCTCCATGTTAATGCATGTAATAAAAATGTGGTCTTGAATAGAAAATCATGGCAAAGTTAGGATGTCCATGTCATGAATGTCACATATAACACAAAGATAATAAGACTGATATGGATGTGTTAGTCTAATAAGGCTCAAAATCTCACCAGCTTTGTTTACCACTAGTCACTACTCTTCTAAAGATAAGGAACATAGACTAATCATAAGAGGAAAAGTAAATTCTTAAGTTATTACGAAATTCTCTAGTCAATTCACACTCTAATCATAACTATACATTTTTAGAAGTAACAAAATATGAGAAAATATTTATTTGTTCATTTTATTCTTTCTCTCATTTTGTTGAAAACTTTAAAAAAACAGGAAACAACCTAACTTAAAACATAAATGCATAAAGGAAATAAATGAGAAAATTTAAAGAAATGAAATTAACTTCCCTTGGGTTGCCTCCCGAGAAATGCCCTTGTTTAGGACCACTGGCTCGACTCTATACTCTCATCAAGTGACAAAATTATGGTCTTTAGGTATAACAGTTTACGCTTTCTCCACATGAGGTTGTTCAGGATAGGGTCTAAGTTGATGATCATTCACCTCCAACGTCTTCCCTATCCTCTAACTCTTAAACTCTATTGAGTCCATGTACTTTGGAAATATTTGGAATGTCTCTTCACCCTTTTCTTCCTCGTTTAGCTTCTCCAACTTGCTAGGCAAAGGTGAAGGGTTAGTCTCAACAATAATTATAGACTCAATAGTTACCTCCGAGCTAAAAGATGTATCATTTTCTACTTCAAGCTCCTTCTCAACTTCTTCTACACAAGCAATTCCTTATGTAGTCCACTCAAGATTCTCAAGCTTCTCTTCACTCTATAAGGCCTCTGCGGTAACATCCCTTAAGTACACCTCAGGTTAAGATAGTTGCATTTCTTCACCTTGTGATGTTAGGTGGTCGAGAGATTCCATTAATTGACCCATCTGGCTTACCAACTTATGGATCTTAAAACTTGTTTCTTGCTAGAATTACATGTCTTCCTATTGTAATACAAAGTATTAGCAATACAAACATTAACTAATTCCTCCAGAGAAGTACGAGAGTTTTGTTGGCTTTCCAAATATTACACGCTAGACCCTATGACATGCGAAAACTGCCTTACATTCTGCTGTAACTCTTATACACTATATTGAAGTTGAATATTGATAGCAGTCATAATATTAAGCAAATCTTCTAGAGATATACTTGAGTTATGCTAAGAAGCTTTTGGTCTATACAGGAATTGTTGTGAGTCCTGCATACTATTAAGGAAGTAATTTTGTTGATTATCCCATCCATAACTAAAGTTAGTATAATCAGTCCAATATGTGCTATAAAAGAAACTACTTACTTCTATGTAATTTTTAATTATTTTTTTACAAACACAAAACAAAAAGTGAAAGGATAAAAAACTAAAAATAAACTAATTACTAACAAATATATACAAAACACCAATTAAAATCAAGAACAAAAACACTGTAATTCCCAGCAATGGCCCCATAATTGATGTAGAGTGTTGTAACACTACACAAAATAAACTAGACTTACCACTATAGCAGTGGTGAGTCTAGGTCAATCCCACAAAGAGTGTTTGGTTAGCTTTTGTAATGAAAATAATTGATCTTTAGGTTTAGGGAATTTTGCTTTTAAAAAAGAAGAAAATAATTTGAAACTAAGCTAACAAAAGCAAATTAAAGGAAACATGAAAAAATGATGAAAGTGGTGAATTCGTTAAGGACCCGATTCTTTAGTTCAATCTCAGCCTACATCCAATTAAACATATTTCATTAAATTGTTGTCTTCACATCTCTATTTGAACTATAGGTTATAAATTAACAACAAGCTCTATTAATCCTAGTTTTTCCTTAGGTTATAGTTAATTAAGAAGAGCTTGTTAATTAAACCTAGTTATCGGATAACTTAGGAGATGCTCTCTAGATTTAATCGGATAGCTGTAATACAAATGAGAAAAATAGACTAATCTAAGAAATAATCACATAAGATCGAATTATTTAACCTAAGTCAAGTTATCATTAATGATTACGAACCATTAGTTGCTATAAATGAATTTCAACATCACGATTATGGATTACATTGAATATTCTAGCAATCGGTTTGTAATAAAACAATCCAATGAATATAGTAACACCATCTTTTAATAATACCTAAATCCATACATATTGGATAACATAATCAATTTGTAAAGAGAGAAAGAAAACAACAAATATAAGTAGAAATACACTTAACTCAGTCCTTAGTGTCGATGTCACCTCTAAACTGGCTTTGGGAAAGCTTCCCCTCCAAGGGTCTCTATATATCTAAGAGCTTCATCTCCTTCTCTTCTTCAGTCTCCAGAGAGCTCCTCCCTTTTCCCCAGCCAAAAACATAACTATTCCTTCATAAAAACCTTTGTTTCGTCACCCTCAGTATATATTAAAACGACAGGTTAAAAAAATCAGGTGAGGCGGCATGTTAAGGTCTCATGCTCATGAGTTATCACTTATAAGTCTAAGTGCACCTGCATGGGTTTCAGAATATGTCTCACACCTATGCACACCCTTGATTATTTACCAGCCATCCACTTGTTAGAGTAGTGCTCTAAAGGCAATCACCTTTAGAACTTTTGTACAAACTTTATTTTGATTAATAAAGCAAAAGGCATTTTTCATGATTTGATATTCATTTATATATGAATTGATATTAATCTTAAATCGAATTAATGAAGTCCATTATACAAAACATAGTATGAAGAAAATCATGATGAGATCATGATAATGAGATTCTTATTATGTGCAATTATGTTAGTATTTAAGTAATCCCTAGTCATAGGATCAATAAGATAGGACATTATTAATCCAGACAAACTAGCACATATTATACTATTTGATTTGATCAAACAGTGGATCTCATAAACTGTAAGCATGAGATGTTTAGAGCTAATATATGGATGCTTACTAAGGGTAGTAAGCATATGAGGTACTCAAGGATATCTTAGATACTAATCCTGTGCTTTAACATTATTCCTTTTTACCTCAAGACAAGGTCACTTTTAGGGTGGTGATTCAAGTATAGTTATTGGTATTCGAAGGTAATTGGGTAGTCAATAAAGGATTCACCACTCCTGATAGAAGGAGATGATGCCCAGGGCCTCTTGTTAGGGTCATTACTCGGGAGTCTCTGGCTAGAGCAGTTATATGTTATGAAGAATCTTCAATGACACATAAGAGTAATGAGAACCTAAGACAAGAACTAACATCACTTGGACTAGATGTGATGTAGTCGGTCTAGTGGGAGTTGACATATAGCTCATACTCCGAACTAAGTAGGTTATATGGTGAAATGACGAATTGCATGGTAATTGTCTATAGAAAGGTTCATAAGTTGGATAATTAACTTTCAAGGAGTTGGTGTGGTAATCCACTTATATTTTAACAAATTGGCATCATGAAACCCTTCATGATTTGATTGAATTAAGAGTTAATCCAAATGCCTAAAATATTTGAGAACCTAAGGGTCACACACATAAATGATTGGATGAAAAACAAGTGTGTATGGCCTATTTTATGCAGGCCATGATCGTGCCTCATAGGGTCACTATCATGGCCGAAGGCATGACTTGCCACTATCGTGGCCTTGTGATCGTGATAGAAGCTATGAAATGATATATAAGTGAGTTCTCCACTTATGTACATGAGCTTCTTCCACTTCTTACCACTCAAGTGATAGAGAAAGGATTTTAGAAGAGTTCTAGAGAGAGTGAGAAGAATTCTTGAGTTATCTTCATGCAATTTATGCAATTGTTGTATAAATCAACATGCATGCAAGATAACCTTGAACTATCACCCATTTTGAACATCTACTTGAATTCGCCAAGTTTGGTGTTCTAAAACCCTTACATATTTTTTCATCTTCCTTCTTTGCATGTTATTGGGTGATCAAGGAAGGGTTTGGTATTTGCAACAACCTAAACAAGGAGAATAAACAAGAAAGGAGGCGAAACAAAGGTAAAAATGCTTTTATATTTCATGTTCTTTACATATCCTTAAATGCATGTATGATCTTGTGATTTTTGGGTTGTCATGGTGTCGGAATCTTGATTCTGACACTTCCGCTGCATCCACATGAATGTGATGCATGCAACCATGGATAACCCAACACTCTGATGGCACAAAAATAAGTGTTCACGTTTGGTTATATTTGAAAGCTAATGAATAAATTGCTAATTGTAATGAACGATAATGTGATTTCATAGATAAAAAACACAAAGAATCACATAATATTTATAAAAAGTAGAGAAAGAGAAACAAAACAAATTTATAGTAGTTTTTCGATCAAATAACCTTTAACCTGTTTCCATTTCGTAAACTTCGCATGAAAATTCACTATCGTATTCTTTAAAAGATAAGCCTCTTATACATACGTCCTGTTTTGAGTGAAGAAGAACTCTTACATATCTTTCTTTCAAAGGGTATCTTTGTTGCTCATGAGTGAACATGAGCCTTAACAACTTAATTGTTTTTTCAATTGATATCCCAACCAATAAATATGATCTAAGAATTTCTTTCTTAATCATACAATGTACTAAGGGCTTATATCATACTCATAAACATACAAATGTAATGAAAGTCTCTCAGAAACTTGCTAATACTCCTTCTAATGCAAAGATTCTTTTCACAAATTAATTATGATCCATTTGTAGCCAAAACCAACTCAAATAGTTTTTAGACACATAAACTAGTCATTATAATGACTAGTTTATAAATACATTTAGTAGGTCGACCATATATCTTCAGCTAGCTTATCTATATTTAGTTAGAAGATTGGCAAGCTTATCTCATAGCCTAATATATTTGTCTATTTTATAACTTTTTATTCCTAGGTTAGGCTATGTAAACCTTGTAAAGACCAACTATCAAAAAGACTATTAAGTCGACAATTTTGTACACTTAAGTTTTTCAAAAGTATAGAAAACCTCATTATAATAAGAACTTGATTCAAAATCATTTCAAAAGTTTTGCCAAATGTAGTTTAAATACTTTGATATTTTTTAGAGTTTAGAATAAATCTTCTCTTAATTATGAAAGAATGCATGCATTATAGTTTACATTTAAATGATAATGTAATAATCGAGTCCTTAATTCATTGAAATGGCCAAGATTAATTTACAATAAAACTTATAATGAATATTACATATGCAATCAATTTCATTTTTTATTATTATAATCCATTTGACTTGAATTGCCTTGAAGCTTTCTTGAATTGTATTTGGTACTCCACTTTGCTTATTTTGATCATTTGATCACTTTGTCATTTTATTAAATTTGATATTTGAACTTTTGCTTGAATGTTTAATAAATTAAATTACTAATATCACTAAAGATAAGTAAATGTTAGTAGCAATATGTTTTATTATCATCAAACTATGGGTTAGAACCTCACTTGGTCCAACAATATCCTTTTTGATGATAACAAAATATTACATTGAATAAAGTATCTATATGTCAAAGTAAAATTTAATGCATACTCCCCCTTAATTCATACATCATTGATTTATAAAAATCAAGTTTCAGCATTACCATTTTCTCTTCCTTTTAGTCAATGTTAAAAAGGGTATATGGTATAAAAAGTATAAGCATCAAAATTGAAAAATAAATAACTTCCCTCTCCTCACTTTTTGAAAGTTCCATCATATAGAGAAAGTTTAAGTGAAAGGTGATTGTAAAATAAATGAATAATTTTCAAAAAGATCATGTACTAATTCAAAAATGGATGTATCTTTCTCTTTTTGGGTACATGTAATAATACTTTCTCTCCCTAAATATAACAATATGCTCAAATATGAAATAATTGATTATCTCCTTTTAAAAACTGCCAATGGTTACCTCCAATTCTTCTTTATTGATTTAATATTTTGTCTTTAGATACCAATTTCCTTACTTGACTTATAAGAGTGCTCTTGGTGATTCTTTTTTTTAAGATAAATTGTTAGAGATATTGTTTTCATTTTGTATCAATAGAGGTAATACCAATTATTGGAATTCATTTGATTCCGCTTTATATTGACTTATAAGGAAATCAAAATGTTTTAAATACCCACAAAACTTGAGTCCTTAGAGGTTAGTCCTTACATCTTTTTCAACATATATATCTTTTGAGTCTACTTAACAACTATTGTTTTAAAAAGCACTTTTTCAACATATATATCTTTTGAGTCTACTTAACAACTATTGTTTTAAAAAGCAATTTCTTTTTATATACTCATAATCACCACATGATATGAATGGTAAGAATTGGATTCATATGAGTAAGACCTATAAGAATATGCCATATATGCATTTCTAGGTCTTCATTAAATGTATCGGTGAATGGAAGCTCTATTTTGGATATGGAGGTATGAATCTTTCCTTATATGACTATAACGCTTAGCATATAAATTGATAAATAACATTCTTCTTAATGATGCTTCACACCAGGGGTTAGGATGTGTACTGATGCAGCATGGCAGAGTAATAGAATATGTATCGAGACAGTTAAGGTATTACGAGTTTAACTACTAGGTACATAACTTAGGACTTGCTACAGTAGTATTTCCTTTGAAAATTTGGAGACACTATCTATATGGTGAAACTTTTCAGGTATTCACTGATCATTTAAGTTTAAGCTATTTGTTAAGTCAGAAAGAGTTGAATATGAGACAACAATGATGGATAGAATTGTTGAAAGATTAAGATTGCACAATTGAGCAACATCTTGGTAAAGCTAATGTGGTAGCTGATGCACTAAGTAGGAAATCCAATAGTAGTGTGGCCTAAATGCAGATATCAAGGTCACCCAACTTAGTGCAATTGAGAGCATTGAATGCTGAGTTGAATTTGGGGCAGGATGAAGTTATGTTAGCTACATTGAAATTCAAACTGATGTTGCATGAAAGAATTAGAAAGGCTTAGAGTAGAGATCCAGAATTAATGAAGCTTATTGAGAAGTTGAAAATGAATCCAAGTTCTGAGTTTGCATTGACAAACGATACAATGTGGTTGAAACAGAGATTATGTGTACTTGATGTAGATGATTTGAGGAAAGAGATTCTGGAGGAAGCATATATAGTAGCTTATGCTATGCATCATGGTATTACTAAGATATATAATATGCTGAAACAACATTTCTCGTGGCCAAGGATGAACAGGCAAGTGGCTGAGTATGTTACTAAGTGTTTAACTTGCCCACAAATTAAGGCAAAGCATCAAGCTCTAGTTGGTAAGTTACAGTCACTGCCTATTCAGGAGTGAAAATAGAAAAGGATCACTAGGGATTTTATTATGGGTTTGCCTAGGACTCCGAGACAATATGATGCCATATAGGTCATTGCTAATAAATTGACAAAATTGACTTTCTTACCAATGAGGGAAAACAACAAACTGGATCGGTTAGCTCGAAAGTATGTGAATGAGGTAGTAAGATCACATGGGATTCCAGTGTCCGTTGTATCAGATAGGGATCCTAGATTTACTTGAAGATTTTGGAGCAGTTTATAGACAACCTTGGTTGCAAGGTTGAATTTTAGTACAACATTTCATCCTCAGACAGATGGACAGAGTGAAAGGATGATTAAGATTGTTGAGGATATGCTAAGAGCTTATGTATTGGAGTTTCAAGGAGCATGGGATCAGTATGTGGCTCTGATTGAATTTGTTTATAATAATCATTATCACAGTAGTATTGATATGGCCCTGTAGGAGGAATTATATGGCAAAAAGTGTTGTTCGCCTTTATATTGGGATGAAGAGGGTCTAAGAATTGTTAAAGGCCCTGAATTGATTCAAGACACCGTTGATAAAGTTAAATTACTCCGTAATAGTATTAAAGCGGCTCAAAATACACAGAAAAGTTATATGGATCAGAATAGGAGAGATATGGAGTACTGAGTAGGAGATAAAGTGCTTATGAGAGTATCGCCTTGGCGAGGAGTGCTAAAGTTTGGTAAAAAGGATAACCTAAGTCCTAAATACATTGGTCCATATGAGATTACAGAGAGAGTTGAACCATTGGCTTATAAGTTAGCACTTCCTACTAAAATGGCTTAGATTCACAATATGTTCCATGTTAGTATGCTCAGAAGAAATCGATCTAATCCGAGGCATGTGTTACCGGCTCAGGAGATTGAAATTGCAAGTAATCTGAGTTATGTTAAGGAACCAGTTAAGATAATTGGCCATCAAAATAAGCAGTTGAGGAACAAAGTAATCCCACTGGTTAAAGTCCTTTGGAGTAATCATTCAAGAGAAGAAGCTACATGAGAAACTAAAGAGAACATGAGGAAACAGTAACCCCATCTATTTGACCAATCAAGTAAGAATTTTGAGGACGAAATTTCTTAAGGGGGAGAATTGTAATATCCGATTTTTGGAACATGTTTAGGGTTAGAACCCTAGATCATTGTGATTGAGTAATAGCATTGATAGCATTTCATTTACATGCATATCATTAGCAAACACACATAAATTATAATTGGTACACAATACAAAGATAGCATATACACTCAATTGACATATTCTGGGGTATGAAAGAATTAAAATGAACATGATGTGAATTGTGAATTCTTATGTTTTGAATTTTGATCTGAATGGATTACAATTGGTAATTTGGAATTAATTGTGATTAATTGGGAGATTAATGAATTAATATGTACATTTGGATTAGGAAAAATGCCTAGTGGTAGGATAAATTGATACATGAAAAATTAGGATTACTAAGCCTATAATTGAGTGACATTTGGCATAGATTAATTAGTGACAAATGAGCTAGTAATTAAATGAAAAATGGATCAATCATGGAGTGAAAAGTGGATTAATTATTAAGAGACATATGAAGTAATTAATTGGTGAAATATGGAAACTTAATGTGTGGATTAATGGCAGCATCTTAAGTAGGCAAATGGTTAACATGCCTTAAGACATATGTCTTTAAAAATTGGTGACACCTCACATGTTGATGAAGCAAAGTTTCTGGTGTTTCCTTCATTATTGCTTCACCACCAAAATTGCTCCTATCTTTTCTCTGCATTTTGCTTGAACCCTAGCTAAATTGTTATATGAAATCCACACCTTAATCCTTCACAAAATATTCAAGAAACCAACTGAATGTTACCTTCATCTTGCTGCTAAAAATCAATCTGTTTTCACCTTGAAATTATGTTGATCTTGCTTGCTTGGAGGGATAGACTATCTTGAAGTTTTTACTTAAATGAAAAGCTTTGAAAGTAAGTAACAATCTGATCTTTATGGCATGATTAATAGAATGAGAATGATGCTTGAATTGGAATGAAATGTATATAGTGTTAGTGATGATATATGCTGGAAATGGGTTGCATGAACTTAGAAGTTTTTACGCTTGTTCTTGGTATATGAAAAATCGTGGATTATAGGGTATTACATGGATGACTTGGACTAGAATTTGAAGTATTAAGAAGGTGAAGTTATGCTAAAGAAAGAAGTTAATATAGTGTTCTTGAATTGAGAAAGAACTAGGACTACATGCATGATAGTTTCTGGTTTGATTTTTGATGCATGAAAGACCATGATTTATGAGCTATCAATTGAATAATTTTGAGTTAGGATTGGAGTATAATTCAAATTTAAATGAGGATGCATAAATGAACATGAATTCTGGAAAATTTGAAGTATTAGTGATGTTTCTAAGTAAGTGAAATTCGTGGAAAATTTGGGGAAACAATGTAGTGCACGATTGTGGCCTTAAGTACACGATCGTGGCCTGATTATTTGAGTTCTGTCACGATCTTGGCATGGTCCCCACAATCGTGGCCTATTGCTTAAGCTTCTGTCATGATCATGGGAAAGTTTGTCACGATCGTGGGCTAGCGTAAAGATTGAAATGATGTCTTTTAAATGATGTTTGAAACAACCAATGCTAAGATACTTTATTATGGTACATATGGACTTGATTGAGGCTTAAAATGAATCAAATTTGATGTTGAATAAGTTAGTTGAATGTTTAATAAGTTGAAGTTATTAAAGCATGTTATAACTTAAGGAAGAGATTGTTTGTTAACAATGTATTGAACTTTGAAATGAAAGAGTGCTAAAAAAATGAAGATGTTCTTATAATGTAAGATTGGTTAAGAAATGAGAATAAGGACACATATCCGAGGAAAGCCACAGGCTCAGTGATTAATGAGCCCAGTATCCATAATGGGTACGAGACAGAATGTGAAATGAGCTTGATATCCACAAGGGATATGGGACAATGAAAGGCGTTCGGTCACAACAAAATAAAAATGAAAATGGAGTCTTATGTGCATATGCATTTTCAAATATATGATTGTGAAAACATTTCTAAATTGTGATTATATTGTGATATGCCATATTTGTGTACATTTGACAATATGATTGATTGGAATAGATGGATGAATTATTCTGAAAAGTTTATATGAGATATGTGTAATGCATGATGAATTGTTGAGATGAGGAATATTGTGCATCTGGTTTATATTTGGAATGTTTGATATTTTGAATGAGTGAGCAAATCAATGATGGTTCACTCACTGAGTTCACAAAACTCATCAAAATTGCAACGTGGCTTTTCAGGTACGAGAGAGGAGACCTAGTTCCTAAGACATTCTAGAAAAATGTTTTGGAATTAAGAAATGACTCAAAGGTCTGGTCATCTGACATCTGAGGAGTTATAGATTTTGTTGATTTAGTTTCTTATTTCATATAGATCTTTTGTAAAATGAGTAGTAAACTCTCCAACCACTTTTGATGATGTAAATATTTGTTTAATGAAATGTATTGCTATAGTGAATATTATGTTAGTAAATGAAATGGGAAAGGTTGACCTTTTCAATGTTTAAAAAGTGTATGATGCCATAATAAGTGTATATCACTGCTCTAACACGTCACCTACATGGAATATGTTCCTAAACGTCCACGAGATGTCAGGTATCTACTCGATGAAGTTAGGGGTCATTGCACTTAATGCCTCACAAAAAATTTGTTTTCCTCTTGCTTTTTGCCTAAGGTTTTAAGAGAAAAGGTTGATTATACGTTTTTATTAAAAGAGAGGAGTAGGGTGGAAAAGTTAATTGATCATAGATGTTCAACCTTTTTGCCTACATTTTTGTCCTTCATTGTTTAAATAGGGTAGCTTGAAACTGAGTAGCACCAGGAATTCATAAAGTTAGTTACTTGCAATAGAAATTGATCTTAGGTAGGAAAAGGAGGAAAAGGAGGGTTGGGGGGTGGTAATTCTCACCTTTGGTTAATTGTGTGTGAGATAGAAAAAATTTAGAAAATGAAGGAATTAGAAGGACTTAGGTAAGTTATAGAGTAGGAGAAAGGGACATAAAGGACTGAAGGTTGAACAATATGTTAGTTAAGAAGAGCAAATGGTAATAACAAAAAGTGCAAGATTAGAGGCTTGGACAAAGTCCTTAGGTTAGTTGTGGAAGCACACCTGAGGAGGGAAGATGGAGAGAAGCATGGTAGTAGCAGTTGCTCAATCTTACATGAGTTCTAAAGGAAAGTTGACTTTGACACACTACAAGAAAATAACATAATCAGCGATGTTTTATTGATAAAACGTCGCTGAATGTGAAGACTTTTCATGACGTTTTAAAAACGTCACGAAAAGTTATAATTTTCTGTGATGTTTTATAAAAACATCAAGGATTTGTAAAAAATTTTGCGAAGTTTTATCAATAAAACGTCACGAAATGGAAACTGCAACGTTTTGTTGAATAAAACGTCATTGTTGACGTACTTAAAAATGTTATGCGGCCTTCAAGAGCAAAACGAAGACATTTTGGTTTTCTTAAAACCTCTACCCGAGTCTCCTCCCCCTACGCGTTATTTCCTTCTTCCTCTTCCAGATCTGCTCCGTCGTCCGTCGTCTACATGTTCTCCGTAGAGCTGCTACACCTTTGACCATTTTCTTCGTCTTCTCCGGCGTATTTCATCAAGGTATTTTCATCTTCTCTCTATCTTTTTAACGTATTTTGAAGGATTGTTCATTTCGAGAGTTACAGCATAGTAGTTTTATTTTGCTGCCTTGAACAAATTTCGTTTTGAAAATTTTTCCCTTTACCGTGTTAGGTTTATTACGCAACAAACATTTGTAGTTTACTAATGCTAAATACTACACTGTATTCAATTAGTTGAGAGTATAATCTAGTACAAAGAATTATTTACATATGTACATTCATACCCATTAAATATTAGAAAAGACTACACATATGAAACTTTTCGGTTCATGTGTGTGGTATGAGGAAGACGGATGTTTTCCCTCCCAATACTTTTAATACTTCAGATGTTTTTTTATGGAGTTTGATTTCATGTGAAGAGTTTGAATTTGGTAGAAGTATAAGCATTGGAAGTATTGTTTTAAGCAGTGAATGCTCTTATACGTTTTTAAGAACCCAAAGATTATCAAAGGAATCGGAAATTTGTTCCATCCATTTGGGTGTCTACCTTTGCTCCATGTTTAATTTAATTGGAATTACTCAGTTGAACTCTCTACGTATTGTAGTTCATACTTTATTGTCATTTATAATGATAACCTGATTATTGACATACTAAAGTTACTATTTATTTGAGAATTTCATATATTGCAGTTATTTAGGGCTTGCATATATTGTTTGAGAAGTCTAAATCTTGTCAATTATTCCATGCTTGCCTACTTAAAGTCATGCTTTTTGGGTGCTGTTATGTTACTGTCATTCTTTCTCGGCCAGTTTTTCATTAGGTTATCAAATATATGTTGAAATGTGCTTGTCTGTAGCATACGCAGAAACTTTAAGTCATTAAATGGATTACATCCAATGAATTCCTCCTCAGTAATAGGGTACGTGCCTGATTTCTCATTGATCCAACTTAATGGTAGTAAAACCTTTTTAAGCATTAAGGCCGCTATGATACCAAATGCTTTGTAGAATCATGTTTAGTGTGTTAGCTCACAATGATTACATTAGAACCATAAGGGAAGCAGTAGAAGGAATTAAGAAAGAAAGTATAAAGAGAGAATCTAAATAGACAATAAAATGTATTATGTTATTACTTGAAAAGAGTATTTGTTCACAATGTATCTAAATGGCAATGAAAACATTTATTACCCTAGCTTACCAAGGTGGGTTTTACTATGATTCTTTTAAGCGTGGGCTTTGACTCCTTCACCCTAATATTCCTCCAATGCTCAATGCTACTAGTTTGAGCTCGAGAATTATATTTGTATGCCTAGAGCTTGCTAGATGGATTTATCATTCCTTTTATCCGTTCAAATTCATGCACTAATACAAGCTTAGGAGGAATAATTTCAGCATGGGGACTGTGTCTCAATTGTTGATAATTCCTAAAAGGTTAAATGATTGGAAGGAAAAAATTCATGTTTTTCTATCAAATGAGACAAGTTTATAAACTTTTAGGGTCATTTAGAGGGGTTTTGACAAGAGATTTTCCTAGTGGAATAAGAATAATACAATCATAAAGTTCTTATCCCAAAAACCTATCAATTAAATTTATCATGTTCTACCCTAAGAGACTCTTCATTGTAAACCCAACCTAATCTACTCAGAGTTGTCTTATAGATAAGAACACATATATAGATTCTTTTCTTCATTCTTCATTTCATTTATCTTTAATATCATATTTGAAAACAGTGTAGTTTTTGTGACACCTATTGATATGTAGCCGATTGGTGCTGGCAAAACAATTGCTCTTCTTACAGATGAGCTAGAGATTGCATATTGGTATGTGCTTATGAATTGTCATGAGATTAGGCCCTTTATTAAGTAAGTTTTTTTAACCTATTGTGAAATTAAGATATGTAATAAGTAGAGATATTTCATATAATCTTGATTGAAAATTTTTTAATCCATAGTGAGCACATGGAAGAGTTGAGGCAACAAAGTCCATTATATATTGACAGGAGACGTAGAGAACAATTTCCTTCGTGGTTAAAGCATCGGGTGAGAAGAAAGTTTGTACGTAGTCTACACTAATAATTATATATTATTAACTAATTTTCATTTGTTGTTATAGATGATCGAATTAACTAGCTCCCGTAAAGGAAGTATCTTTGAGTCTTTGTATGCATTAAGATGTGGACCTCATAGTTTAGTGTAGAAGTATACTATATGCAATACAAATAGTATGCGATTTTGTACTGAAGCTCATGATTTGCATAGGATTACACAAAAAAGTGGTGTTGTAGTGTTAGGAAATTGTGGGGAAAATAATATTACATTTTATGGGCTGCTGACAGATATTATCACGCTTAAATATGTTAGGCATAAAAATGTTGTGCTTTTCAAGTGCAAATGGTATGATCTTGGAAATTCGAATATGATGGTCAACGACATTGTAAAAAGCATCAATGTAACTAAGTTCTGGTTCAAGGATGACCCATTTATTTTGGCAAACTAAGCGAAGCAAATCTTTTATGTGGAATATTTGTTATTTGGTCCAAATTAGCGGATTGTGCAAGAATGTGAAGTTAGACGTGCGTATGATAACCCTTTGCATGGTAATGAAGAAGGTTCAAATGAAGTTGAGGAGTCTAATGAAGTTCCAGTGGAAGTCGAGGAATGTTCCTTAAAGTTTTTAGATCGAAATGATATTACATTTATTGTAATAAATAATGTTTTATTGAATTTCGAGCAACGTTTGAATAACGATTTGGAGGACTTAGAGACAAGCAGTAGTGAGAATGAATGTGATATTATTTTGGAAGAGTCCATCGATGACGATGATAAATAAATTCTTATTACAGCAAAATTCATGTAAACATAAGACATTTCGTTATTGTGTGTGAGTTGAGATTGAGATAG
>JANZXP010095673.1:0-21492 GCA_027576715.1 Erythroxylum flavicans
GAACACAACCTAAACCCTGATGCGACGCATCACTGTACACAACATAACCTCCAGAACTCGATGGGATAGCTAACACAGGTGCTGAAGTTAACCGATGCTTTAGCTCCTCAAAACTCCTCTGACAATCATTACTCCATCTGAAAGGCACATTCTTTTTCAGAAGTTTTGTCAAAGGGGTAGAAATCAATGAAAACCCCTCGACAAACCTTCTGTAATACCTAGCTAATCCAAGGAAACTCCGTATCTCAGACACATTATTCGGAGCCTCCCATTTCATTACTGCTTCTATTTTTTTGGGTCCACCTGAATGCCCTGTCCAGACACGATGTGACCCAGAAATACTACTCGATCAAGCAAAAATTCACATTTGCTGAACTTGGCATATAACTGTTTCTCCCTCATTGTCTGAAGAACCAATCTCAGATGTGCCACATGATCTTCTCTACGCTTTGAGTACACAGACTACCCAATGGCCACAGTGCAGCGGAGCGTAGATCCCATATCGGTTGGAGAGGGGAATGAAGCATGCCTTATAAGGATGTGGAAACCTCTCCCTTGTAGACGTGTTTTCCATGCCCCAACGCACCGGATCCCATCAGAACTCAGAAGTTATATGTGCTAGGGCAAGAGCAGTACCAGGATGGGTGACCTCTTGGGAAGTCCTGCGGGAGTAATGCCCTAAAGACTGAAAAAAACAAAACCGTGAGGGCGCAAGGCCCGAGAGGCCGAGGCCTAAAGTGGATAATATCCGCAAGCGGGTGGTCTGGGTTGTTACAATTGGTATCAGAGCCAGTATCCGGATCGGTATATAGCGAAGACGCTAGCCTCCCAAGGGGGGTGAGACTACCCAATGGCTACAATTCTGCAAAGCGTAGATCCCATATTGATTGGAGAGCGGGACGAAGCATACCTTATAAGGATGAGGAAACCTATCCCTTGTAGACGCGTTTTCCATGGCCCAATGCACTAGATCCCATTAGAACTCCAAAATTAAATGTGATAGGGCAAGAGCAGTACCAGGATGAGTGACCTCCTGGGAAGTCCTGCGGGAGTAATGCCCTAAAGATGCTTACACGCTGGAAAAACAAAATCCTTGAGCCTATGTCTATAAATACCCTTAAAATGCATCTAATGCATGTATCACACAAACGAGGTTTAAATTTAGGTTGTCACTTGACTATGCATATAAAGTTTGTGATTCGATTCAACTTTTGAACCTAATCGAGTACTAGTACTAGCCTTGGCTAATTCGAATTATGAATGTGATTCAATTAGGATAAAATTCAATTATTTTGATGTCCAGATTAAACACTTTAATCCTAGTTTATATTCCTGTATCTAATCACACTAGAAATGCTATGCTCTACTTGGATTAATTCTATATTAATCCCTAAGGTTTCCAAAATTCCCATACATTAGTTAGTCATCTATAATATCCCTAGGTCATCTTAAATTTATCTAAACAATTTCGCCACTAGCCAAAATTATCTTGATGGCCAAAATCGTCAAGATAAATAAGTTAACCTATTAGACACTAAAAAGATCGATTAGATGTTCGGAAAATTTTCAGAACCCTAATTTCAAGCATATGCATTAAGCATGTTATTTTCATTAAAATAATACATTTCTTATCACATAAGAACCTTATTTAGGTCTCATAACCGAAATACATACATTATAAGTCATTAAGTCAACTCCATCAACTTTCAAAAAGTTGACCAATGTTGAATTTGACTATATTTATTAATTGAATCAAATTCAATTAATTCTGGAAAAATTCTAGAGTCTTATACACGTTCTAAATGTGTCCAATAAAAAATTCCAGAAGCTAATTCTTAGGAATTATTTATTAATAAATAGGAATAAGCCAACACATCACATGTGTATGACACTTGTCATATTACTTCTAACACTAGTCAAATATTACATCATGCATGCATAAGATAATCACTTTAACAACAAGTGTCGTGTATCTCATATATGTGGAAACATTTAATATTACATGTGCATGAATAAAATTTATAAAAACAATTTTTATAAAAATTAATATAGAATTTACATGCATGCATGTTCATCATATTTCCAGAATTTCTAGAACTTCATACATGCATCAAACTGAAACTAAAATCGTAATAAAATAGCAAATGATATTAAATAGCATTTTCTTTTCACAGAAACATAATATAACACCTTATAAACAATTTTTAAAGAAAAATAGAAAAATGTTCTTCTAGAATTATTAATAAATTTTCAAAATGAGCACATGCATTCAGTTTTTCCAGAAATTCTCAGAAATCAACATATGAATAGTCTGGATATTAATTCGAAATAAAATACCAAATGACATTAAATTGCAATTTCCTTTTACAAAAACATAATATAACATCTTATAAACATTTATGCAAAAGAAAATAAAAATTTTTTCTACATTTTACACGAATTATTCCA
Organism: Erythroxylum flavicans; assembly: GCA_027576715.1. NCBI lineage: Eukaryota > Viridiplantae > Streptophyta > Magnoliopsida > Malpighiales > Erythroxylaceae > Erythroxylum > Erythroxylum flavicans. The sequence goes on from JANZXP010095673.1 coordinate 2,449, forward strand.
AATCAACATACATGTGAATCACAACCTAGCAAATACTTTGTACATGTTCAATACATCATCAAATACATGCATAAAATTGCTCTGATACCACTTTAGGATTTAGCCATAGTTGCATGCATCATATGCATGCAAATGTAAGGGAAGTGTCGAAATTAAGATTTTGACACCATGACAACCCAAAAATTTTAGAATTCTAACACGCATGCATGGATATGTAAAGAACATAAAATATAAAACTTTTTAACCTTTTGTTTCTCTCCCTTTCTTGTTTCTTCTCCGTGTTTAGGTTGTTGCAAATACCAAACCCTTCCTTGATCACCCAAGAACATGAAAAGAAGATGAAGAAACAATGTATAAGGGTGATTTGAGCATTGAACTAGATGGGTTCTGGTAGATGCTCCAAATGATAGAAGATAGGTCAAGAATGTTGTTGCAAGCACTTTGATTCATGCAACAATTGTATGAATTGCAAGAACAAAACTCAAGATACCTCTCTCTTTTATGTGTGTAAGAAGTATTAGAACCTCATGTACATAAGTATAGAACTCACTTATGTACCCATTTGTCCCTCTGTCACGATCGTAGCCTATGAGTCATAATCGTGACCTGCTTAAATTTAGCCATGCACACTATATTTTTCATCCAATCTTTTATACGTGTGACCCTTAGGTTTCTGGTTATTTTAGGCACTTGAATTAACTATTAATTCAATCAAATCATGTAGGGTTTCATAGTGCCAATTTTTCAAAATATAAGTGGATTAACACACGAACTCTTTGATAGTTAATTATCCAACTTATGAACCTTTCCATAGACAATTACCATGTAATTCGTCCTTTCATCATACTATACCCCATCTCGAAGTATGGGCTATGTGTCAATTCCCACTAGACTGACTACATCACATCTAATCTAAGTGATGTTAGTTCTTGTCCTAGGATTTCATTACTCTTATGTGTCATTGAAGACTCTCTTCATGACACATAACAACTCTGGCCAGAGACTCCTGAGTAATGACCCCGACAAGAGGTCGTGGGTGTTATGTCCTTCTATCAAGAGTGGTGAATCCTTTATTGGCTACTCAATTACCTTCGAATACCAATAGTTGTGCCTAATCACCACCCTAAGAGCGACCTCGTCTTGAGGTAACAAGGAATGATGTCAAAGCATAGGATTAGTAATCCAAGATATCCTTGAGTACCTCAAATCTAAGGATATTTACACCATTGCTATAATAATATTAATCATTAATATAAATCATCCATATGATAATCTCATAGCCAATCATCCTATATACTTACTACCCTTAGTAATCATCCACATGTTAACTCTAAACAACTCATGTTTACATTTTGTGAGATCCACTTCTTGATCAAATCAAGGAGTATAACATGTGCTAGTCTGTTTGGATTAATAATGTCCTATCTTATTAATCCTATGAATAGGGATTATTTAGATAATAATATAATTACATATGATATGAATCTCATCATGATTTCCTTCATGCTATGTTTTGTATCATGGACTTCATTAGTTCGATTTAAGATCAATATTAATTCATATATAAATGAATATCAAACCAATGAAAAATGCCTTTCACATTATTAATCAAAATAAAGTTTGTACAAAAGTGCTAAAGGTGATTGCCTTTAGAGCACTACTCTAACACATCAAATGCCTTGAACATTTAATGTTTGAAATCAATACATTCACATCACATAATAATTCAATACAAAATGTAAACAAACAATAATTTAATATAAGACCATCTTAGGTTACTCACAGTATTCTCCAGATTAGCATTTGCTTCCATAATCCAAAAATGTCTGGATGCGGACGTTCTATCCTATATATCAACATCATGCAATACACATATTGCACACATATTATTAATTGCACAATCATATAAACATTCAATTATAAATATATGCGTATGTGTAATATATAATGCATGCTCAAATTGACTATTTCGGGTGTATTTCCTTAATCACGTCTCTTGATCATTCAAACCTTATCATTTGTATGTGTCTAGCTTATTCTTAGATTCACACCTCAAGAACAATTTGTTATTCTAATATCATAAATCAATCACTCATCATTTCTTTTCTAGCATTATATGCTCTCATAATGTCCAATTCTCATTCACCTTTACTTAATACATATTACTGAACTCTTTTGAATCATAGCTACAATCATATGAACATCTTCATTCCCATTATGCTCATGCTTTTTGTACTTTGATATCAACAATTCATTTACTAACTTATAACCTTAATTATCACCTCACACATATCACACATTTAGTCACTTAAGCTAAGCATCATTCTAGGTTTAATTTAAGCTTCATTCAAGCCTAATTAAGTCCAAATGTATCATAGTTAAGCATTGATAAGTCAATAACTTATATATATAATTTTGGTACAAAAGCATAACTTTCTCTATAGATGCCAAATTAAAGTCATTCAAGTATGTTTTTGAAGAGGACTTCAAGTCCTACAACTTTCGTGAAGACGCCGAGGAGCGATTTTTCTATTTAGAGGCTCAAAATTGCACATTTATGTAGGTGTCCAAAGAATGTCTGCCCAGCAGATATGTGTCCCTCCAAACGGACATGAACGGAGTTGAAACACTAGATTCCAGAGAATGTCCACTCAGTGGACTTATGCCCTCTAAATGGATATGGGCAGAGTTGGGACGCTGGAATTCCAGAGAATGTTCACCCAGTAGACCTAAAGTGAGCCCAACAGATATCAAAAAGGCATATTCATTTTTAACCCATTCCTAGCCATTTTCTCCAATTTTTCCAGCTCTTTCAATTATTCCAATCTTTATCCAACACCTCATATGCTTAGTCTATCATTTCTAGCTTAATTTCTCATCATTTCCAACTTAATCTCATTATACATAAAATCCTAACTCTTTCTATAATATATTTCATTCATAATACGTCAACAATTCATTTCCATAGTTTATCGCTTAGGATTCATAATCTCTTTTGTTGGACCAATGGAGATTGACAAATTTAATCCTTCTATGTTTTGATAATAATAAAACTTAACGAAATGGTTAAGAAATAATTTCGGGTTAATTGGATTAAAAGGATGTTAATAAAATTGGAACACCAGTCAATTGAAGCTTGCACAAGTCAACTACCATGCTGATGAAGAATTACACTAGTCAGAGATATTACACTAGTCGACTGATGAGGATCAAAATTGCACTAGTCGACTAATGAGGATCAGATAAATAAAAATGTGGATTTCATGTGAAGATTTTGTATGAAGATTTTGATATGGTCAAAGATTGGAGAATCAATCAGATATGTTAGTTGGAGGACTTGACAAGTCGACTATCATTTTATAAGTCGACTATTCGAAGTACGGAGTTGAAGATTCATATAAAAAGGATGTGCTAGTCAACTATCATTTGAAAGACAAGTTGACTATAATGTATTAGTCGACTATTACATACTGACTAGTGGACTATCAGTTACAACTTAACAGACTTTGAATTTGTCAATCGAATTCAAATGAGAGCAAATCTTTCTACAACGGCTAGGAGCGTTCTATAATGGCTAGGAGCGTCCAGAAACATCTTGAAGTCTGTAAAAGGAGGTCTTCACTTTAGAGGATTAAAGACACAAGTTCTAAAAGAAGCATACTTGCTATAGTGAAAAATTATCCTCTTATTGCTCTCATATTGCTTACATAGCATACTCTGATTTTTGTCAGCTATTCTTAGCTTTATCACTTCATTACCATTCTTATGATTATCATGAGTTGAGTTATTAGAGAAGAATCACTTGGGAGGTAGGATTTGTGCCGAGAAAACAAATCATTTGTAAGGTGTAGGTTGAGCCGGAAGTCAAGTTGATTGCAAGAGTTCACACTAAACTAAAAAGTGTGCAGTAAAGAGCTAAGTGGGAGCTTAGGTAGAGGACGTAAGTCTTTGCACCGAACCTCTATAAATATTGTGCTTTCATCTCTTCTCTACTATTTTATATTTCGATTTGTTTTTGTTTTCCTTGTGTGTTTTAATTCTCTGTTTTGTAACACTTCACAAAAAATTTAAAAGATCTATTCAACCCCCCCTTTAGATTGTTTTCATCTTTATTTCCTCTTCATTCTTGACTCCATTTCAGCCCAATGTCATCCACACACAAATCAAAATCCATAATTGATCATCAACATCAAAAAACAGAACACATTTATATATACATTCATTTTCAATTTTCTGCATATGTTCAACTTCATTTCCACCTTCATTTCACTTCTAACTTATCATTCTAATTTACCTCATTTCAAGACACCAAATTAGCCCTTTCTTTAACCTCAAGATCATTCTAGTTCATCTATATAACGACTACCCAAAAATTCATGTGATTAGACATTAAAAGCAAAACATGAGCATATCATCTCTTTATGAAATTTATGTACAATTTCTACATCATTTTGATGATCTTTATATCTCTAAATCATCACTACAACATCTTATGAGTTATCAATCATCATATATGTAAAAGTAAGATAAGAACATATCCAAGTTACTCATTTACGTTTCAGCATACATACCTTACCATTTCACAATCATGTAACTTTTAACTATCATCATATATGCTTCATTTAACAAATCAAGAAGAGTAATGCTTTATACTTGTTTAGATTCAGAGTCTTCAAATCTCTCTTAACCCTAGCTTCCCAATATCACATGATCATCATCTTGTCAAGGTAGAATAAGTGGGTTTTTTTATCAAAAAGAAAAGATAGCAAGAACTTTGGAGTAGCTAGTGATGGAAGAAAGCAAGGTTCAACTTTGATGCTTGGAGAAGAGAGTATCGTGATACGGAGAAGAAGAAAGAAGAAAATATGAAGAAGAAGAAAAGAAAAGAAAGCAATTGGCAAAGTGAAGAAAACAAAGGGACATTGGTCTTACAAATGGTCAATACGAGAGTGAGGTGTGTGACATGGCAAGTGACACACTTGTCACTTGCCACATGTCACCACCTTATGGTTCTCATTTGGTCTCTTTAATATCTAGTCCATTTGTCCTCTAATTTCTAATCCAATTGTCTCCCAATTTTTAGTGTCACTTATCATTAAATCCTAATATCGCTTTTCAGTAATTTCTACTGCCATTTGACACTTAATTCTACTGCCATTTGTCAATTGTTCTACTATTTGGCATTTTTCCTATTCCAAAAAAATCATAATTATAAAAAAATTTCCCATATTTCACTAAAAATTCTAAGTCACTAATTATACACACCAACTCAATTTTTAAGACATATAATCCATAATTCACATAATAATCACGTTAAATATCAATTATACCTAGAAAAATGTCAAATGAGTGCTTGTACAGTCATTGTAATGTGTGCAATACAATCAAATTCAAATGTGTGTATACTAATATTATGCATGAGTATGAAATGCATTTTTGTAATCTCTCATTGCTATTTCTCATTTACAAAAATCTAGGGTTCTAACTCTTAGTATGGGAAAATTGGATGTTACATATATTCATCTTATATATTGTATTCTGAATTTATCCTAGATAATTAATCACAAAAATCGCAACTTTACCTCTCTTTATTTGTGTTATTGAAGACACTTAAGAAGTAATTGTGAGGTTCAAGATAAAAAATTAGTTTTATACCTTTTAGCTATCATTAGTTAGTGTCACTTAGTTTATTAGTTTTAGTTTTGTTATTTCCGTTGCTCCCTAGCTTCATATAGCTATCTTCTCTTATGAAGACTTGTAATAACCTTAGGGTTCCTTTCTTAATTTAATTTAACTATTAAAAATATTATCTTACTAAATTAAGAATTTATAATATTCTTTTATAGTCTTTAAACAGATTAGAGAATGTAAATTACTATACTACCTCTAACTTTATTTGGCTATTTTCTTAATAACGTAATCAATTATTGCAACTAATTCCTTTTAACTTATAAATATTCCTTTAGGTAAGTAAAATTGAGCAAATATAATTACTTAAGACAAAATACTAGCTAAATACCTTCACGTAAGTTGTCACTCTAGCTAATAACCTATATTGGGAAATTAAAAATTAGTGTAAGGCATGGAGAATAATAATCCTAATGCAAAGGGCTCACTTTAATTTATATTCTTAATGTGTTTATTGATCTAGAATATTAGAGGACTCAATAGTCCCAAAAAGTAACAAATTTTAAGGATTTATCGTTAAAAAGAAAGCTTATTCTTATATAATTTTTATAAATGAAAATAATCAACACGTATAGACAAAATTTGTGGCTTGTAGGGAAAAATGGAGCATTATCACAAACTATCAATGGCGTTACAATGGCAAGACAATCATTGCTTTTGAAATAAAGAGGATTCAAATTGTTAATTCATTTCTCATAAATCAATTCATTCATAGAAATACCTCAATTTTTATTTTTCTCTACCACTCAATATTTAAATCATTTAAGTTGCTAACAAACTTAGAGTTTTAAAAGGAATGCATTGTAAATGACTTAAATCAAATCCATGTAAATAATCAAAGTCTTTGGATCCTATTAGGAGACTTCAACTAAAAAATAAAAACCAATGAGGATGTAGGTAAGAGGTTAAGCTGCAAAAAATTAAATAATCATCTTTAAACATGTACTGTATAGACATGAGTCACTAACTTGTCCATTAGAGGATACTTATCCATTATAAGATAATTATTGAGGAAGTTATCAAAGTTTCTTGAGATATCCTGTATGAAGTCTATAATGAATATTATAAGAACCTTTGAATTGTTCAAGTTAAGCTATAAGAATAGTAGGCTCTAAGAAACCATATCTAAGATTTTAAAGTTTATAAATCCTTCCAATATAGTAATAAAAAATCCTCTGGCTAATTGAGGGTCATAAGAACACAAATATTTTTCACAATTTAATCATAGCACGAAGAAACTAAAATAAAATAAATTCCTCATATAATTTTTATGGGAGTTTTATTTAACGATTAGAAGGATCCTAAAGCCATAGGTAAAAGCTAGTTCCAAAACCTAATAGATAAGGAAACTAATTATTTTTCATTTATGGATAAGTTTAAAGGATCTACTTCTCACCTAATGGAACCAATGTAAGCAAGCCTTTTACTATGTATGATATTAAAGCTATTCTCTTTAGCCTTACCCATAACAATTCTCTAAGATTTGATAATTGTCATGCCTTACCTTTCTATAAACATATGGAGCATCACGATTGAGGTTTTCTATAAACCACACAATATCTAATAATCATATAATCAATCAGATTCTCATTAATTGAAGAATAAAATTTCGAAGGTGAGTTTAGAACATCCTCGACATTCTAGATCCTATCATCAACAGTTCAATCCAATTTTATGTAATAATAAAACAGAAAAGAATAGGAAATACAATCTAAAATATATGATAGGAAGTAGCGATGTCGAGAAACCTCCTGATCCAAGAAGTACTTCGAGTCAGCTTTTTCTCCTATTCTCTCTTCCTCTTTCTCTTCCTCTATCTCTCGATGATCTCTCTCTAGGGTTTCTCAAGGTGGATGATGTAAAAAGCTCTTTTCTCTCCTCTTTATGTTCTTTTTATACTTCTTTATGTTTTGGTAACCTTAGAGTTTTTTCGTGGTTTGAAATGTCAAAAAAATCCCTCGAAAAAGATCTCGGTGGGGGTAGCTAGAAAAAGATAACCAAGAGAGGGGTGAAATAAGGAAGGTGAGCTGATTTATTTTGTCCTCTTCGGTTTCTAAGATGGTGGGAGGGTTGGAGCAAAAGAGGAATAACGTGACAACTGTAGAGATACCATTCACCATCATTTTTCTCTTTGATTTTCAAGGAGGAATAACATGAACGATAAGCAGGCCAGTGGACAGTAGCCATTCTTCATCCATTTCTCTTTATTTTTAAACAAGAATGGAGGCTATGGAGGCTAATTCTTAGAGATTGATGGAGAAAAAGGAAGGCTAACCCACTCGACACATGTTCTAAGGTGTAATTGACATTGAGGAGCACATTTAAGCATATTTTATTATGTATCATTTTCTTTCCCTTTTTTTTGGATTGTTTATGTTATCTTGAGTTTAATGATTTGGTATTGTGTAAGAAGGATTTTGATGCTCTATTGAAATGTTTTTCATGAAAACCCATTGCTAGAATTTGAATACAATATGTAATAGTTATTTTTGAAGTCAAATATGGCAACTAACAAATTTAAATCGTTAGGGATAATGTAATATATGTTAAATAATCGAAGCTTGTGTGATTATTGCATAAATTGATCCAATTTTGTCAATTGTAATGTAATTGTCCAGATAAACTTAAAGAGCTTGTTCCAGGTTTCCCAATGGTTAGGGTTAATTAACGAGCTTTTCTTAATTAACTACGACCTAAGGAAAAACTGGGATTAGCAGAGCTTGTTGTTAATTCACAATCAATAGTCTAAAGAGAGGTGTGAAGATGATAATTTGATGACATATGTGAAATTGTGCTTAGCCCGAGATTAAACTAAAGAACCAGATTTCAAATCATTAATCAATTTTATCACTTTGCTACTGCTTAATTTGAGTTGTTTTTATTGATTTAACTTTATTTTGTTTTCTAATTTGCGTCGAAAAAAAACCCCCTTGTTTTATTTATACAGATAATTTAGAAGAGTAATTGGATTTAATCTCCATGGGATTGACTTAGACTTGCCACTGCCTTAGTTGTACGTTTAATTATTTTACATAGTGTTACGACGTGCTACTAATTTTGATGACTTTAGTGGGGATTACTATCCTTTGCTTTTCTAAATTTATTTGTTTTGTTTTATTTTCATTTTCATTTTATTTTTTAACTTATTTTCTTATTTGTTTAGTTACGGTGTATGACATCATCTTCTCACTCTGGTAAATTAAAATTTGATCTAGAATTTGAAAGAACGCTATACAGATTGAGAAGACAAGTTGAGCAAAGTTCTTAGGATCCGTCTTCATCTGATAGGAAGCTTGATTAATAAAAAAGAATTACAAATAGATTTAGATTTGCTTTCTAATTCCTCTAGTGATTCTATTTTTGAATTATATTTTAATATGGCTGAATAAAATAATGCTGGCACTCTTAGGCAATTGGCTGCTCCTAGCTTTAATCATTAACTGTTGTATATTGATTTTGTTATTGATGTTGCTTTTGAGCTTAAATATGGCCTAATTCATCTATTACCTACTTTTCATGGTATGCTAGGTGAAGGTCCTCATAAGAATCTCAAGAAATTCCATGTAGTGTGTTATAGCATGAAGCTAGCTGGGATACAAGAAGAATAGATCAAGTTAGGAGCATTCCCATTCTCGTTGGGAGACACCGCCAAAGATTGGCTTCATCACTTTCCATTCGGATCAATTACCACTTGGAATGAGATGTAGAGATCTTTTCTAAAGAAGTACTTTCCTTCTTCTCGAGCTACAAATATTCGGTAGGAGATCTGTGCAATTTGATAACATCACTCGGAGATATTATATGAGTACTAAGAGCATTTCAAAAGGTTATGTGGTAGATGCCCATACCATTAAATCAGTGAACAAGTTTTGATTCAATACTTCATTAAAGGGCTTCTTCCGTAAGAATGAAGTATGATAGATGTAGCAAATGGAGGTGCACTAGTAGACAAAACCCTCATTGAAGCTAGAAATCTAATTTCCAATATTTGAAAGGACCCTTGACCATTAAAAGTCAGTGAAGCTAGTACTGCTACATTGGAGTAGCAGATAGCTAGGTTAACATCTTCAGTGAGGTAAATGGCTGCAAATGCTGCTTAACAAGTCAAGACATGTGGAATTTGCACAATGGTAGGACATCCCATTGATATGTGCCCAACCTTGATGAAGACTTTAACATAATAAGTAAATGCTTCTGGAAGCTTTTCAAGTCATCCATAAAGAAATCCTAACTACCACTTTGCACAGAACTTAGGATGGAAGAATCCTCCATTCAAGACTTATGGGTATCAAAGACAACAACAAAGCTCCAACCAATAACCATATCAAAGACAAGCTCAACCATCAAGCTTTGGACCTTCACTAAAAGAAATGATGAAAACACTAGTTCAGAATACCACTCAACTCTAAAATAATGCCATCCAACTCCAACAATAAATAAGAGCTAGCATTCAAAATTTGGAGAATTAACTAAGTCATATAGCTACTACAGTGAGTCGATTGGAGAATCAAAATTCAGGTAAGCTTCCTTCCGAAACGATTGTAAACCTGAAAGAGAATGTAAGTGCTATCACCCTAAGAAGTGGTAAAGAAATAGAAGCACCACATAAGACTCCTATTGTTGGCGATGATGAAGAATCTGAAGAACTTAAAGTGTCTCCAAAAGAAGCTAAAAAGGGTACTATAGTAAATTCTCAATCTCATGTGAATAAAAATTTTACTAAAACTTTTCCTCCTTTTCCTAACAGGTTTGCTAAATCGAAGAATAAGGACCAAGATAAGGAGATTTTGGAAATGTTCAAAAAGGTAGAGGTCAACAATTCTATAATTAATGCCATAAAGCAAATTCCTTGATATGCCAAATTTCTCAAGGATTTATTCATGTCCAAAAGGAAATTAAGAGAAGATGAGAAAGTGAGTGTGGGGGAAACTGTGTCTACATTCATTCAGAGAAAGCTTCCACCCAAGTGTAAAGATCCAAGTACGCTTATAATTCCTTGCAAAATTGGTGATACTAAATTTGAAAGGGCAATGTTATATCTAGGAGCTTCAATTAATGTCATGCCATATTCCATTTACACTTCATTGGATTTGGGATCTTTGAAGGAAATGTGTGCTATAATTCAATTGGTTAATATATCTAATGCTTATCCAGAAGGGGCTGTAGAGGATGTTCTAGTGCAGGTTAACAAAATGGTTTTCCCAGCTGACTTTTAAGTGTTGAACATAGAGGGAGAACCTTCATCTAATTCTGCACCAATCCTTCTGGGTAGATCATTTTTGAAAACATCAAAGACAAAGATTGACATGGATGTAAGAACATTGACTATGGAATTCGATGGTGATATTGTTTGCTTTAATAATTTTGAAGCAATGAGGTACCCTAGTGATGTTCATTCTGCTTTATCAATTGATGTCATTGATTATTTGTCTCAAGAAGTTTTTGATATGGATGGTAAAGATGAGTTAGAAGTCATTCTTTGCATAATTTTAAAGGAAAAGATTTTGCAAAATTCTAACTTGTTCATTACAGATGAAATGGAAGAAATTGTGCTAGCATTGCAATCACTGTAACCAATACCAAAAAGGTGTATTTCCAAACATTGAAATGCTAATATCTAATACAAAATCTTTACCTTCGGTTGTGCAGGCATCTATAATTAAACTAAAACAATTATCGGAGCACTTAAAATATGTGTTTTTGGGAGAAGGAGAAACACTTTCGGTAATAATTGCTAGAAACTTAACCAAGCTTCAAGAAGAAAAGCTCATTTGAGTGTTTAAAGACCTCATCACAATTATAGGGTAGACATTAAAGGTATTAGGCCTTCGACATGTAGACATCAAATTCTTTTGGAATAAGGATCAAAACCATAAAAAGAATCACAAAATGATTGACTCCTCTGATGATGGAAGTGGTAAAGATAGAGATCTTGAAGTTGCTTGATGTTGGTATAATCTATCTAATTTTGGATAGTAAATGGGTGAGTCCAGTCTAAGTAGTATCGAAAAAAATTGGAATTATAGTAGTGAAAAATGAGAATAATGAGTTTGTCCCTATAAGAATTCAAAGTGGATGGCGAGTATGAATTGATTACAGGAAGTTAAATTTTTTTACACGCAAGGATCACTTTTCACTCCCATTTATAGATCAAATGCTTGAAAGTCTTGCGAGATGATCTCACTACTATTTTCTAGATAGGAATTTAGAATAAAACAAATAGTGATAGCTCCGGAGGATCAGGAGAAAACAACGTTCATATGCCCATTTAGTACATTTGCCTATATAAAGATGTCGTTTAGACTCTGCAATGTCCCAGCCACCTTTCAAAGATGCATGGTAAGTGTTTTTTCTAAGTATGTTGAGCGCGTTATTGAGATTTTTATGGATGATTTTATTGTCTATGGGGATTCATTTGATGCATGCTTGGATAATCTAAATTATGTACTTAAACAATGCATCGAAACTAATCTTGTTCTCAATCATGAAATTTTTCATTTTACAGTTGAATAAGGAATAGTTTTGGGACATGTTATCTCATCTAAAGGTATTGAGGTCGATAAAGCTAAGGTAGAAATTTTGTGAAACTTATCCTATCCATAAATGTGAGGGAGGTGCATTCTTTTCTTAGAGATGCAGTTTTTTATCGTAGGTTTGTCAAAGACTTTAGTAGGATCTCAACAAAACTATGTCAATTGTTACAAAAAGATGTGCCCTTTGAGTCTGATGAGGGATGCAAGCAAGGTAAGGTTCCATGGTACGCTGATATTATGAACTATCTAGTGAACCATGAGATACCTAATGATTTGAGTAAGGCTAAACATAATAAAATAAAGAGCGAGTCAAAATATTATATTTGGGATGATCCTCAATTGTGGAAGTGTTGTTCTGACTAAGTGATTAGGAGATGTGTGCCAGAACATGAATATGAATGGATTTTGAAAATTTTTCATTCTTATGCTTGTGGTTACCATTTTGGGCCTAATAGAACTGCTAGGAAAAATACTTGAAGGTGGTTTTTATTGGCCAAACATATTTCAAGATTCCTATATTTTCTGCAAAACGTGTGAACAATGCTAGAAACATGGTAACTTATCCCACAGAGATCAAATGCCTTTATCTCCAATACTTGTATATGAAATCTTTGATACATAGGGAATCGATTTTATAGGACCATTTCCTTTTTTTGGTTTTGTTTACATTTTTTTAGTTACGGATTATGTTTCTAAATGGGTGGAAGCTAAAGCCACTAGGATTGATGATTCTAAAGTTGTTGCATAATTTGACAAGTCTTAACATTTTTGCTAGGTTTGGAACACCATGAGCATTGATTAGGGACAGGGGTACTCATTTTTGCAACTGATTGGTGGGAAATCTTTTGAAGAAGTACCGTGTCACTCATATAGTATCTATGACCTATCATCCACAAATAAACGGGCAAGCTAAGGTGTCAAATAGAGAAATCAAGTCCATCCTTGAGAAAATAGTGAGCCCAAATGGTAGAGATTGGAGTCAATGACTTAATGATGTTCTTTGGGCATATAGGACAGCATATAAGACACCAATTCACATGTCTCCATACAAAATGATTTACAAAAATTTGTGTCGTCTTCCAATGGAAATTGAGTACAAATCCTTTTGGTCCATTAAACAATGCAATATGAAGATGGACATAATAGGTGAACAATGAAAACTGCAACTGCAACTTTAAGAATTCTTGACTCCTACGAGAACGCAAAAATTTATGAGGAAAAGACAACAATTTCATGATAAGATGATTATTAGGAAGAATTTTGTTGTTGGAAAAAAGTTCTTCTGTACTATTCATAACTTAAGCTTTTCCCAGGTAAATTGTGTTCCCGTTGGATTGGACCTTTTGTTGTTACTATTGTGTTTTCACGTAGTGTAGTTAAAATTAAAAGCTTACAGACAAATAAGAAATTCAAAGTCAATGGTCATCGACTAAAACCCTTCTATGAAGGATTCCAAGTGGAGGATGTGGAAGTGATAGGGTTACAAAATCCTCGTTGTGAAGATTAAGCAATGTAGAGTTGAGCCAATGTCAATAAACAAAGGCACTGCTTGGGAAGCAACCCAAGGGAAGTTGATTTCTGTCTCTTTACATCTTCACATTTCCTATTTGCCTTAAATGCTCTATTTCTTACATTTGGTGTTACATTGGGGACAATGTAAGTTTTAACTGTGGGGGTGGGGATCTTAGTTTGATATTAGCTTTTAAACAAGTTTTTGAGCTTAATTGTTGCTTATGTGGCTTCTTAAGTGATTTTTAAAGTCAAATAAACAAAACAAAAAATTTTCTCATTTTCTATTGCTTTTGAGACTATATAGTCATAATTAAAGCATGAATTGACCAGAAAAATCCATAGAAAATTTACCATGTACTTTTGCTTTTATGATTAGTTAATGTACATTATCTTTAGAAGAGTGGTGACTAGTGGTTGACAAAAGCCAGTGAGATTTTAAGCCTTATTAGATTGTCACGTCTATATCAGTCTTATTTTGTTATGTGTGACCTTCATGATATGTACATCCTGAATTTGCTTTGATTTTTTATTCAAGACCATATTTTTATCGTATGCATTATCAAGAAAATGATTATGCATTCTCTATTTTTACAAGTTACATTAGCCAAATAGCCTACCCTTTTATATGAATTTTCCTTTGTTAAGCCCCGTTGAGCTTTATTTACTTTTCTTTTTGTGCTAACCACATTACAAGCTTTAAACCTAACCAAATGTATTACCTAAGCCTTAAAGCTAGTGAAGCATTTGTTAATTACTGAGTTTGGGGATGTACAAAATTCTAAGTGTGGGGTTATATATTTGTGTGAGATGGTTATAATTGTTAGGATGCCAATTCATCTCTTATTATTGAAATTCCCATGTTGATGTAGCTTCTTTCAATGATAAAAAAAGAAAAGAAAAAGAAAAAGAAAAAAGAAAAGAAAAGAATATATGTTTAAATAAAATTATCAAGGAGGAAATGCATATGTGTTATAAAGTTATATATGATTAGTCTTTCCTCCCAAAGTTGTATTGAAGGGTTACTTGACTATGCTGGATATGAGGTCTATGTTACTTTTAGTGGTCACTCCTTATAATTACAAAGTTTTATTTATGATCAACTTTTTTGAGTTATTTATGCTTCTTGTGGTTTAGGATGATAGAGTTTGAATTTGAGTAAGAAAACATTGTTTTTTCATTCATCGTAGTTGATATACACAATTATGAGTGAATGTTGGTTTTTACACTTAATGGTATATTGAGAGTTTTTCCTTTTTCAATAGCTTTGATGGTTTTTATACTACATTACCTAAATGCATCTCACCTTCCCCTTACCCACATTAAAACCCTAAAAAGTCCTTTGATTCATGATTTTGCATGTGACCTTTAGTGGTGGAGAAATGAAATGATTTGAAAAGTTGTGGAATGTCTTGATTGTGAATGGTTTTTGAGTGTACCTGTTAATCTATCTTATTTAAAGGCATTTTCTAAGTCTACCTCTAGATTGCTCAGTTTTAAGGGTGACGAATGTTGATTAATCATAAGTAGAGGCATTGAATGTTGAGTTATTGCTACAATTTTTAAAAGTCATTCATCTTTACTTACGATTATCTATTATTAGGAAATATGGAAAATGAGTAAGTGTTTTGGTTTGTGACATTGATTTTAATGATTTACCAGAGGACGATCAAAAGCTAAGTGTGGGGGAACTTGATATGTGCTTAATTGTTGATACATTTAATCCATTACACTTAGTGCTTAATGCCTTCAAATGCTTAGGATACTCACTTTAGCTCATACTTTATTTTATGTACATTTCAGAAGTAAAGGAGCAAAAGTGACCCGAAAGTATACTTATTGAGCCATCTTCTCAATTTTCATACTGTATTGTCTTTACGGAGTAAAAAGAAGAAAAATATTAAAAAATAGGAGACAACAAAAGAAAAATGAAAAAGAAGGACAAGATCATTAACTCACGGCCATATAATTAATTTGGCATAGTTGTGAGTTAATATTGTTACAATCGTGAGTTAATATTATTATAGCCATGAGTTGCTAAGCCAAAACAATTATGTTGAATAAGATTAATTCATATTGCCACACCCATGAGACAACGTGAATGAAGCTAGTTGTCCCATTTTAAGACAGTTGTCCATTTATCTCATTAAAAACATAGCAATTGAATATGAAAAGAAGATGGTGTGTGTGACAGCTATAAGGTGGGATTGCTGTAACTTATGTTACCAAGAGCCACCTGTCCCATTTCCTTAAAACCTAGCTTTGGAATAAAGAAAATGGAGGTGTGAGTGGCGACTAGAAGGAAGAGAGGAAGACAGCACGAAGACATCATTCATCATAAAAATGATCTTAGTGGGGGTAGCTGGAAAAAGATAACCGCAAGAGAGGTAAAATAAAGAAGGTGAGCTGATTTATTTTGTCCTCTTGGGTTATAAGATGGTGGGAGGGCTGGAGCAAAAGAGGAATAACATGAAAACTATGGAGAAGCCATTCGTCATCATTTTCTCTATGATTTTCGAGGAGGAATAATGTGACCAACAAAGAGACTAGTGGACAATAACCATTCTTCATCCATTTCTCTTCGTTTTTGAACAAGAATGGAGGCTATAGAGGTTGATTCTTGGAGAATGATGGAGAAAAAGGAGTGCTAACCCACCCGACACTAGTCCAGATGTGCAATTGATGCTGAAGAGCACATTTAAGCATAAGTTACTGTGTATCGTTTTCTTTCCCTTTTTTTAGATTATTTACGTTATCTTGAATTTAATGATTGAATATTATGTAAGAATAATTTTGATGCTTTATTGAATTGTTTTTCATGAAAACTCATTACTAGAATTTGAATACGATACATAATAGTCATGTTTGAAGTCGTATATGGCAACTAACAGTGTTAAATCATTAGGGATAACATAGCATAAGTTAAATAATCCGAGTTTGTGTGATTATTACTTATAATGGTCTGTTTTTCTCAATTCTAATGTAGTTGTGCAGATAAACTTAGAGAGCTTGTTCTAGGTTTCCTAATAGTTAGGATTAATTAACGATCTCTTCTTAACTAAATATGACCTAAGAAAAAACTAAGATTAACAGAGCTTGTTGTTACTTCACGATCAATAATCTAAAGAGGGTGTGAAGACGATAATTCAATGAAATATGTGAAATTGTGTTTAGGTTGAGATTAAACCAAAGAACATGATTTCAAATCATTAATCAAATTTATCACTTTGTTGCTGTTTAATTTGAATTGTTCTTATAGATTTAATTTTATTTTTTTAATTTGCATCGAACCAAACCCCCCTCCCCCTCATTTGACTTATACAAGCAATTTAGGAGAGTAATTTGATTTAATCTCTGTAAGATCGATCTAGACTTGCCACTGCTATAGTTGTAAATTTAGTTATTTTGTAAAGTATTAGGACACATTACCAATTATACTCTCCAGGTATTATTGAGAAAATGCAGGTCCAAATCCTTATGCATATGGATGATGACGTGAGATCTAATCAGTTACATCAGATATGTATTAAAAAGCTTGGTGGTGAGGCATTTATCATGAAAATTTATGTTGTTCCTCTCATCCCATATATCTATGACAGGGAAGGATAACAAAATACAAAAACACCATCTGAGGGTTTTATTTTGGAATCTTAGATTAACACACCAAAGATTAGTTTGGATTAAGTCATTTAGAATTTCACTAATCAAACACTTTTGCATTAATGTTTTCTATGTATTAATGAAATAATATCATTTATAGAATAAATGATTCAAAGTCTCTTCAGTTTTTTTATATAGAGAACATCAATTAGTATAAAAATGGCTTTCATTGTGGTAGAGGATAAGTTATCCAAGTTAAACCTCCATATGTAGTATAAAAATGGCTTTCATTGTGGTAGAGGATAACTTATCCAGATTAAACGTCCATATGTTATTATTTTTAATGAAATAGATATGGATCCATCTATGACACAAAGCATGTTTATTGTTGGAGTTATGTAAATATAGTGCCCTGGAAAACAAGTGTATTTATTTATAACCTAATTTTCTCCCAATTATTTTTGAAATGAAAATATTTATTATTAGTAAAACAAAAGAGTTAGGTTTTATATGTATGAGCATAATAAAACTAGTCATAAGGTACCGAGATTCTTTTGTAAGTGATATACATATACATAGAGATGTATAAGAAACATGTATATTATTAGAATCTAAAATAATTGATTTACAATTGAATAATCAAGTTAGTCGCTTGATTATGGTTTAGACTGTAGTATTGCGATTTATCTCTATGTAAGTAAAAGTGTTTACTTCAAGGAAATGATGGGTTTCATATCATGATAGTAGTTGACTATCGATAATGGTACTATTAAATAAATCTGGAATCATAAAGAATAAAGTAGGCCGTTATTTTAATCTTAAAACATACACTTAGTCATTCGCTTATTGTGGATCACAATCTTAATGAGTGGTGAACTCATATTTGTTTCTTTATAATTCTTGATATGATCGGAATTGATTTTTACAGTTTATCAATCCAGTGCCTGCGTGTTGGAATTATTAATTGAAACATGTATTGGGGAACATTCACTCAAATAAAGAGTTTATAGTGATATCATCACTTCTAGATGTTATATGGAGATTGGTGATTAAACTGGCACCAATAGTTTGATGGATTAGATACCCAACAAGTCTTAACAGCAAGATGATATCTTGTATGTTTATCTCCATATAGAGTAAATCAGGAGATCTAAAAGGAAAAATCAACATAAAGGCAAAACAGTAATTTTACCCTTTATTATGCAGATGGCTATAATATGATTCGTATTAGAGTTTTCAATTGGACATATTATTTGAAACATGTTTCTCATAATATTTAGTAATTCAAGAGTTCAACTAATTGTCTTTAATGGAATGACATTTAGCTAATAAGCTAGAATTAACTTATTAGAGCTTGGATTATATAAGTCTAATTAAATTCCCTATTTGGCTTCTAAGAAGGTTATCAAGAAAAGTAAGAAGTTCAAATAGAGATTTTAAAGCCTATGATTGAATGTTGGGCTTACTTTAATTAGAAGCTCAAATGAACATTTAGAAATGGGCTAGACTTTTGTCTAATTTAATTAATTAGATTAGTTAAATTAAATCAAAGTTATTAAAGATAAAAGGAGGTGGATTTTTGGTTTTAATGGGCTAAATGTGCATAAGCACATTTAACATTGGTTTGCTACATTTATGATGGTTTTTAACATGCTTTATCATCATTAAATGGAGTTATAACCTTATCATTAAATGGTTTAATGGTTGTCTTTTA